>MKEJ01073910.1:0-10143 GCA_001753735.1 Embelia ribes | reverse complement strand
AATATTAAATGTTGCATAAAATTTATGTCAGTAGTGAGAATCGTTAGATTTTTATTTGTTGACACCATTTTAACGTATTAATCAGAATTTTTCCGCCTGCTAATGTTTATTGACAAAAATTGAAGTATTTCACACTTTTATAAAATACATAATGGGAAATGGTTTTGTTAATTTAATTGAAAATGTCATTTTTTTCTTTTCTCTTCATAAAACTCACGCACCCGGGTTTGTGGGAATTCGGGACGTGACAGTAAAAGTGTTTCATAAATAAATCTTTGTAATGACAAGGTTTCAAAATTAACTACTATTGCAACTTGTGATTGTAACATGCTTTTGGTTTGAAAGGAATATTGGCCTCTTGAAAGCAAACATTCGCCCGTATGGATGTGGAAAGTAAACCTAAGAAGTGAAAACTGATGCAGCCTCCTCGAGCAGTGTAAGATAATATTTGTGAAAATAATCTCCACAAAGCGATTTCCACGCATTCTCTCCTTGACTTGTGCAGGAATTCGTGATAATTAAGCATCAGAAACAGAAAGCAAGTTTCGAAGGTTCGTAGGATGATTCTCATGGAACAACAACGATTTTCATCGAACTACTACATCAACAATTGTTCTCATTCTTTAAAAATGATGGTAATTGACATGAACATAATGCCTGTGACTTCCTCTCATGCTTCTAAAGCAATAACGAAGGAAAAAGAAACAACAAAGCCCAGCCTTAAATTGAAAATTTTGGAATTGGCTAAAGGAAATCAAATAAGATGTGGGAAACAAAAGAAAAAGAAAAGTTAGACTAACTGTTGGCAACAATCTTTTCCCGGACTCTCACTTTTATTGTCATTAGCTTCTGGGAAACTCTTCAAAGCCTGCAAGATGTGAAGTCAATTTTCAACTAGAATCGTAGTGGATTGCCACTCGTCACATGATGGTTGACGAGAGGCTCATATGATAATCATGCACTGACATGGTGACCATTAACTGACTAACTATCGTGATAATCCATGAGTGAAATAATATTAACTATGTAATTCCTCTCCAGAACAAAAATACGGCAGTTAAAATTACCTGGTATAGGTACCAAGAAGCAAAAGCATCAGTAGCAGCATATTCGAGTTTTTCTTTGGATAAAATATCGGCCTCCCAATTTCCCAGCCTAATCTTTTTAGGCTTCGGGAGCTGTAGAATTAGTAAAATAATGATGAGATCTCGCACCAAAAAATGTTGTCCATAGACTAAGAAGGACTTTTTATCTAAATTTTATGATTAATAATAAGGTAAATTTCACCTTGTAACAAGTCGTTTTTGCAATACAAGAACCAGAATCTAAATTTCCCCCGCAATTTTTTACTCAAACGATATCATTTGTAGAAGTTTTGACGAGCCTATGATATGGCAATTAGTATATGCAGAGTCTAAAAGCTAACCTCTTTGCATATGACCGTTTCAGCTAACGAAGCCAAACTCCAATTCTTCGGACCTCCACCTAGCTTTTGGTTGGCTAGGTTTGACAGATCTTCCAAACATTTGACAGAAACATTGTAATCGTTGAACACCTTATGACCATCATTGGCAATGTTCACTCCGACCTATAATGTTCCAAAAAATTTTAACAAGCAAAGCTGAGATATATCTTAAGACACAATGAATGCACCATATGAAAGTTTTGAGCTAACCTTAACTGATGACTCATCTTCAAGAAGAGATTGCAAACTCTTCGGAATTCCAGAGTGAATAATATGCATCACGTAACAACGGTTAGTGTCTCCACATATTTGCATAACTGCAGCCTTTCCGGGTGGCACGCCTGTGGATATAGTTCAGAGCCCTTCTTGAAAAATGTTTTTATCCTCCAAAAAATAGCAAAGAAACAGAAAAGGCAAAACTGTTGAAGCGATGGCCCCAACGCTAGAGAACCTTAACAGAGATACTCGCGTGAGGTTTCTCCGAATAAGGTTGTAGAAACCATATCTATAATCAAGCTGTAACTTCTAAACTAAAACCATTATAAGCAATAGAGCTTTACCAGTGAATTACCAAATATAGGTCTATTACCATTACCCAACAAAAAATTACACGTTTATGCACAACATTGACTAAATATACACGCACTCACACACACACACATATATATATGGACAAGCCAGTGTACAAAGCTCCCGCATTGTGAGATTTGGTGAAAGATGGTTTTAATAAGTCTAGAAAGCTTACTAAGTTGGTATGGAGTTGATTTAAGCAAGTTGATATCTACCATTGTGAAGTAGCAAAATAATATTAATTAATCTAGCACGGTAAGAATATGATATCTTTTTGAGCATATAAATAATCTCTCAACCGAACCAACCTCTTCTGAACGTGGGTCTCCACTCGATGTCGAATCCGAGAATGGCCCGACCATCTTCCTTCTTTTTGGCTTCGACAAACTGTATCAGCTCCTTTGCAGCTTCATCCACCTGATGTGCAGTTTGGCTATAGGCAATTTGACCACTGAACGTCAACGTTGGGTATCTCACCATTAACTTAGCTGACAAAATGGAAGTTCAACATGTCAAAACATCACATTTTCTCTTAATCTTTTATAGGCCATCCGCGTCCATGTGCATAATTTTCCATTTCAATTTTGAAATTTTCAATTGTATCGGTTACCAGTATGCGGGTATCCATGTTTGCAGCGGTACTGAGAATTATTCTTGGAATTTCGAAGAAAATATTTATAATTCACATTTTTCTAGTAGTTTTCCCGTTGAATTTCCGGAAAGATATTTTCAAACAAGAAAAATAATATTTTTAGGTGCTTTATAACATAATTATATTGTTCATGTTCCAGAAAAAATAGATATTTTTACTAACTAAGCTTATATCTCACCATGTTCTCTTGTCCTGCCATATTTTACCAACTAAGCTTCACAGTTTTCATTTTACCAGTGGGAAGTTACACTCTTTAGCTTCCTTCCTATAACTAAAAACCCCTTTCTGATTTTTTAAACTAATTTAAGGTTTGTTTGGTTACAACTTTTAATGAAAATAAATAATAATTAAATTGTTCATGTTCCAGTAAAAATAGATATTTCTAGCTTAAAATTTGCAGCTTATTTAGGCTAAAACCGCAAAATAACTCATCTTAAAACTTAACAGTTAATCACTAAAAAGCCCAAAAAGTTCGTTTTAAAACTTGCAACCAAACAAACCACATAACCTAAATCAGCCAAATGCTTCGTTCAAAAAAGAAAAACAAAAATAGGGTTCTTTTTTTAACCACCGGAGAACAAATTTTCTAATAAACCAGATGCGCACAAATTTTAAAAAAAATAAAATTAAATAGTCTTAATTTTAGCAAAAAAATATGTACATTTTACGCAACTATTTTTCATTAATTGCATTATTACACATAAAATGAAATAAGAAATTTTTTCTAAAATTACACCAATTTTGAAACATAGGGATATTTTTCCGAAAATAATTACCGGGAGTCTGGGGATTAAAGAAACGAGATCTGGAACAGGGCGACGGAGAGAACGAATCCAGAGCGCCGATCGAGTCCGGCAGACCGCGGCGGCGGCGGCGGCGGCCGTCGGACTCGGTGCTGACGTGGCGGCGCTTGACGGAAGCAGAAGCGGGTTGAAATGCGGCATCTACGGCAACGAGTTCTTCGTCGGTGAATGGTCGATCGAACTCTGGTACGTGGGGGGTTATTGGTGACGAATTTGCGTTTTCGTCGTTGTTTCCCATTTGTGAACTTTGGCAGGAAAAACCGGAGGACTAAGTTTACACCAAAATGGGAAGAAGAAAAAGAGCAAAATTGTATCTTTTGAATGAACTAATTTATTTTGGGTAAATTACACTTTGTCCACATGAGGTTTCTGATAATTTTATATTGCCTATAAATGTTTCGGATATTACAATTTACCCCCGATCAGAATTCAAAGTTAGATTTTGTCACATAAGGACCATATTACCATCATTTAATTTCGTAATTTTATTAATTTAGAACTTGATATTAGGTAATATTAAATCAAAAGATCACTACTTTAAGAAAAATATATTATAATTGTATACAAAAAAATTTAATAAAAAAATTATCCAAAATATATTATTTAAGGGGTATTTTATTAAATTTTTGAGTTATTCATTATAAATAATTTTACTCTCACCTTGCCCCCGGAACAGTGCAATTTCATAAATCTCGGGAGGTTTCTGAAATTGTCAGAAAATAGTCCAAAATTAATATGAAGTAATTATGAGTAAATAATTTTCATTCCCACCATCTTTTATCATATTCCTGTGCTTAGTATTTGTTAGGGGTTATAGTGGTTATGCACTTTTAGTGAGTAATTTTATTATTAATTTTTTTTTTACATCCCAAACAAAAGAATGACACAAACTTGTGGTGGAATGAGCATTGAGCTATATACAATTTCGATGTTATGCGTAATAACTGTGACGTCCAGATGAAAGTGTTGCTCGTGGGAGCGATCGTGTGGTCGGAGATCCTCGTTGTCGTGACGAACTCCACCAACTTTCAGAGTGAAATTATTTTTAAAATTGTATTGCGCACCGAATTTTGAACCAATCCACGGAGCATAAGAACAATGGGGGAAGCTCACAAAATAATTTTGTGATGCTATGAAACTATGAACTGTAATATGATATCGCAGATATTTTAAGCAACCAACTTATATACATAAGTCCTGTATGTTTAAAAATGGACGTGAAAAAGACAACCTTCATTAGGAAATGCGAACAACAAAGACGACAATAGCTTGTAAATTAAACCGTTGCAAACTATGCGAATATAATCTTAAATAAATATTTCTAGCTAAAACAACCCCCCCATATATATATATATATATCAAGGTTCTCAAGTCCAACATATAACATTCAAAATTATACATAGGTAAAAAAAAAATTTGACCGGTTTGACCAATTTTGTGACCGGTTTTGACTAGTTTGACCAGTTTTTGACCGGTTCACAGCATGTTCGGTTTTGAGGGTCACCCGAACCGGCCTAGGCACTGGTTCCCGGTTGAACTGGTTTAACCGGCCGGTCCAGTTCGGTTTTTAATTCCTTGATATATATGCACAATCTTCATATTCTATCAAGTCCAAGATCGAATTGTCATGAATACTTACTTACACATGACTTCCAAGATGGGAAATATGGTTCCCTTGAAAATTGGATTCAAACTTAAAACAATATCATGTAGAGCTAAACATAGTGCTATGCAAAGAGATAAAGCCATAAGCAACTTCTATGAAGTCCTTTCTCTTGGGTCAAAACATTGTAGGATTGGAGGAGATCGAAAGGGCTTATAGGTTGATGGCTCGTCGGTACCATCCTGACGCGTGCCCTCCCTCGGTGAAAGAAGAGTCGACGAAGCTATTTGTTGAAATAACTATGGCTTATGAGACACTATCTGATCCTGTTTTACGAACAAATTACGATTATGAATTAGGTGTTTTATAAAGATAGAAGAAGAATTATTTGAAAAGCAGCTTGATGGGTTGAGGAAGCGGTCTGGTGATTGGGCGAGGAGGAATAAAAATAGATACATATGAAAATTAATAATTGTTAGAAGCATGATTCGTTACTGTGTTAACGAAAAATCAATAAGAATGCATTTAAGTGTTTTTGTGGTATTTTCTTATTTCAACAGCTTAAATCATATTTTAAACATCGGAAAGTACAATAACTTTTGCTCATTAAACTCTTGAGAGTTGGTTCGATTGTTATTATTACTTCATCCGCATGTAAATAATTGAACAAATATCTATTTTATGTGTCAAAAAAATGAATAATTCTTATTTTTAGAGGTGGTGAATCATTTCAAATTTAGTTCAGTGATAATATTGCTTTTATACTTACTACAAATATCAATAAGACAATAAAATAAAATTAAAATATCTAGGGGTAACTTTTATCATTTAGCTCTTATTCCAATTTTGAAATACAACTTTTCAAATTCACCTTACCCATGCATTTTCAGCTAAAAGAATTATTAGTAGAGTGGAAAAAAGTCTAATATAAATAATTTATTAATTCAGTAAACTCCCAATGTAGAATATACTTTAACACTCTTCCTCACAAACTCTCACTAGTGAGTGAATTAGCTATGAAAGCCCAACAAATACAGTTAAATGGGTGGAATCAAATAAAGTGCCAACAATTTTAAATAAATCAGTTTGACTCTAATACCATATTAAATTCAATACACTTCACACCAAAAGGCCTATTGATAGCAAAGAGATAAGCCTAATATAAATAATTCATTAATTCAATAAATTCTTCATATGGGAAATACTTTGACACACTTGAATCCAAATGCGCACTCAAAGTGTGCGATTATTTATGAAAGAAGGGAGTATTGGAGTTTAGTTGTCCACCAACAAAATTAGAGTAACAATTGTTTATCAAACTCTTGAGAGTTGTCTGTGTTTTCATCTTATGTGCATAAACAAAACTATCAAACAATTGTTCAACACAAACTTCATGTTATTGGTGTGATTATATCAACATTAACAAACCAAATCTCGTCAAATATCCAAAGTTAAATGTGATTGGGCGAGAATAATATTAGGATAGATGACCTCATAGAAAACCTTCGTATTATATCCTAAGCAGAGCATGTTTTGGTAAGAATAATACTAGAATGAATGGCGTACTAATAAATTCTTGAATTGGAACATCCCTCAGTGGATCTCAAATTTCTGCGACAAAAGCTTGATTGGAAGAAGAAGATATACAATTAGAAAAAAATATATGATATGACCCTTCACTTGGTCTTGCCTCATGCCACTAAATTATAGAACCAGATTTAGGACCAATTACAATAAAAAGGTAAACATGAGTTGAAGATAATAAACATATAATGCATTTTTTCTTAATAGCTTAAATTTTTAAGTGATTTAGTCACACATCATCAAACATGGTATCAATGTAGGCAAAACTCTTGAGTTTAAATCTCACTGCTATCCAATTAAAATTGAATTGCATGTTTTTGGCTCAAAATAATATCACAAGTGAATGAACGTGTTCAAAATAATAAATAATATAATACGACTTTTCTTAACAATTTAATCTTTTAAGTGAAATAGACGCACATCACCTGCCAATATGGAGCCTCAAAACGTAGAACTAATAATTTTGTTATTTACAAACTTTAATGATAATACACGATTAATAATCATCCAAGATTCTTGCTTTAAAATCCTCTGTAACCAACATTATCTTTCTCCATGTTTATGATGCAATTTAGACATGCACAGGTAACTTGCACATCAAGTAACATACCCACAGCGACGTAATCATTAGTTTTAAAGTAACGATTTGTGTACAACAAATGCATATTAATTAATTGGTTAAATGCATTTTAATTGTTTACTTGCACTTATACGATAAGATTTTATTCCATTGAATGTTAAATCTTGTGAATAGATTCTGCATTCAAAGATAAGATCAGCATACAGGATCGTATCATTCAAGTGTTGGAACTCACTAAGTATACTTTTTTTTTTTTTTACCCTTATCATTACTCTCAGTTTTATTTTAGATTTAGTATGAAACTGAAAAAAAAAAATTAATGTAGCAGTATGTTCACTGCCAAACAAGTCCAAAGATTAAATAAATTTTATCTAAATTTTTTGATGTGTTTATATAAATATTTTATATAAATTAGATATTGATCAATCAGTTTGTGTGGTTAACAAGTCGAGTTCTCATTCCTCAGTTCCACTCTCAATTTAGAACTTTTAGTGAGAAAATATTTCACATTCTCCGTTTGTTTTAGTGGAAAATAATTTATGTGGAAAATATTTTCAAAAAAAATTTTTGTTTTCCTTTATTTTTGGGGTGTTTGGGTGCATACTGATTTTTCTTTGAAAATTTATCTAATAAGAACACTCAAACTAAATTTTTTTATTTCAAGTCAAATACGTAAGAAATTAATTACATCCACATTTGTGCCAACTAATCATGCTCTTCTATTTTATGAATAGCTTTTTTGAATCCAATTATTTAAGTGGAAAAAATATTTAATTCATTTTGTATTATTTTAAATTAAGTTGACTTACAAGATCCCTTACCTCACTTTGGAATGATCAAGATCGGAGCTGAGATCAAGAGATCTTTCAATCTCAAGAAGGCTTCCTCGTATTTCGAGTCCCACTCGAACTTCACTACTTTCCAAGTCAATCAAGTCATAGGAGTTGCCAAATGCGAAAACCCTGAAACAAGGTACCGGTAGTAATTTGAAAGTCCCAAAAAGCTACGAATCTCAAATATGAACTTCAGTCGCTCCCATTCCATAATTGCCTACCTTCGACGAATCAACAACTACTCTGCTCTCTAACACCATGTATCTGAGAAATCTTACTTCCACTAGCCAAAATTTGCACTTAAAAACTTAGTAAACAAGTGATACTCTCGCAAAGTAGATAGAACAATACGTAAATACTCACGATATGCCACTTTTGTAGGTAAATATATCAGGACATCATCGATAAATACCACCACGAACTGATCAAGATAGATTGAAACACACGGTTCATCAAGTGCATGAATATTGCTGAAGCATTCGTAAGATCGAATGGTATCACTAGAAACTCATACAAACCATATCAAGTACGGAATGCAATTTTTTCAACATCCGACTCGCGAATTCGCAGCTGATGATACCCAGATCGAAGATCAATCATAGAAAAGAACCGTGACCCTCTCAATTGGTCAAGTAGATCATTAATATGAGGTAATGAGTACTTGTTTTTCACAGTTAACCTGGTTCAGCTTCTGGTAATCGATACACATCCGCATAGAGTCATCTTTCTTTGGAATGAACAACGCTGAAACATTTTACGGCGATGTACTCTTCCAAATCAACCCCTTCGCCTTCAAATCATCAATCTGAACCTACAACCCTTCAAGCTCAGTTGGTGCCAAATGATACGAAGCTATCAAAATTGGCATGGTCTTTGGTATCAAATCAATCTGGAACTCCACTTCCTTCATAGGAGGAAGCTCACTTAATTCCTCAGGGAACACGTTTGAAAACTCACACACCATAGAAAGAGATTCGATTCCCGAACTTACCTCATCTAACATGGAAAGGTTAGCTAACATACACGTTAAACTAGCTTGTGATCTACACAAAAATGGAGGCAATATTTTGCGGTATGCCTGGTAATAAATACTGATACCATCAGCTGTCACCATCGACACTCTGTTCCTCTCACAATTAATCATAGCATGGAAATAAGATAGCCAATCAATGCCAATAACAAGATTGAATCCCAACATCTCGAATACAATGAAATCGAATTCGAATATATGATCACATATAATAAGCTCACACCCACCTCATACCTTCCCAATACGAAAGATATGCTCCCCTAGAATATTGACGTATATGGGCTCATGTAACACATCTAAATATAACTGCATCATGTATACGAAGCATGTAAAAATGAATGAACAAGACGTTCCCGTGTCAAACAATATATGCACCCAAGTAGAGAGAAAATGATGCATACCTTGAACCAAAGAAGGCTCTGAAGCATCCAAAGCCTGTGACATAGCATAAGTATGGGTCTGAGATGACTGGCCCTGTTGGAAACCCCACGAGTCCCACCGAAACCACGACCACCCCCATGTGAAGTACTCTCACCAGGATAAGTTGAAGAAGTAGAAGGAGGTACATACGGCCTCCTATGAGCTGTCTCTCGCGAAATCTGAGTCTAAGCAGCCCAACCCGAACCACCATGCACTATGAAACCCTCCGGGCAATGTGATTGCATGTATCCTTTCACCCCCACATCATCGATACATAATAAAGAGATATGACATCTGCTTATAGTCCCCAGCCCCACACAATCTATACATCTGAGGTCGTCCACAATGTTGGGAAAGATGGCCAGACGACCGCAGTTATAGAACCTTGAACCCTGTATCGTAGTACTTGAAGAAGAAAGACGAACAGGTTGAGAATGCCCTCCGCGAGAAGGAGTAAATTAAGAATCATAACCCAGAAAATTACGTTGATATTAGTTATCGATATAATTATGAACACAAATTCATTTGGTAGTCTAACATGACTATGTATTAGTTACAAAAGGCATTAGAGTTGTTAGAGTTTGTACAAATGAAATGATTTGG
>MKEJ01073903.1:0-12086 GCA_001753735.1 Embelia ribes | reverse complement strand
GTTTTAAGTAGGTTTAATATGCAGGATGAAAAGGGAGTGGGACTTCCTTTGGCTACTCACTTTAAACTTAGCAAGGAGAAAAGTCCCAAAATCAATATCGAAGTGGAATATATGAAGAAGATACTGTATGCATAAGCAGTAGGGAGATTTATGTATGTGATGGTTAATACGATGCCAAACTTGACTCATGCAGTGGGAGTTGTGAGCAGGTACATGTAGAATCCAGGGAAACAACATTGGGAAGAAGTAAAATGGATATTAAGTTATCTGTCAGGTATGAATGAGGCTTATTTGCTTTTCAAGAAGGGTAAATCAAAACTAGTTGGATTTGTTGATTCAGATTTGCCGGGTAATGTCGATGGCAGTCGCTCTAGTACTTGGTATGTGTTTACAATGGGCGGTACTGCAGTTAGTTGGACTTCGAAACTCCAAAAGATCATTGCATATGTAGTGGTAATGGAAGCATCGAAAGAATTAATATGGTTCACAAAGTTCTTGAATGATTTGGGGAGACAGTAAGAAAATTATCCTTTATATAGTGATAGTCAGAATGTAATATACTTGGTGAGAAATCCAGCTTTTCATGGGAGAACAAAACACATTTTGAGACGGTATCATTTTATTCAATAGTTACTTGAAGAGATTATGATGGAGTCGAAAAAGATCACCAGTTCGGAGAATCTGGCGAATATGTTAATTAAACCAATTGATAAATCAAAATTGAGGCTTTGCTCCGGCTCAATTGGTTTGCAAGCTTAGGCTTGTGGTTTGTGCCATTTGAGTTATAATTGATGATGGTTTTCGTGATGTATTGCTTGGAGATGATTAGTCTCCAAGTGGGAGATTGTTAAGAATGGAGACTAATTTCGTATATGAGAATTCAGACAAGATGGTAGTTGTTTGAAATTTTTTGGGATCGAAATTGAGTTTGGAAATTATATTGGAAAGGTTAAAATTGAAATTTGAGATGTTTAGACTTTAGTGATGGATCACGGAGTTGCAGTTGTGATTCATTACAAAAATCTATCAAATATGCATTTAGATTATGGTGATCCATCACCGGACTAATTTGGTAATCCATCACCTCACTGTGGGCCAAATTTCATGAGGCCCATTTATATATTATTTCCTATTTCATTTTTCATTATTCCAACACATTGTAAAACACACAAAAATAAGGGTTTGAGAGAGAAACAACTTGGAGGCTTATTCCAAGATTGTGTGAGGATTAATTGAGTGGAAATCTTGATCTTTTATCATCGGGTGATCAATATAATGTCAGCGGCACCGTGGACGTTGCCATAATTGGATGAACCACATTTTGCTTAAATCACATAACTTCCGTATTGGTCTTGAACGTGATATTGCTATCAATCAATATTCACAACAGATATTTTATTAGAAATTCCTCCCCCAAAAAAAAAAACAAAATTGTTTCATTGGATTTGAAAAGTCATGTGTTTGCATAACCTATATTTTTAATACTGAAGTAGAAGGAAAAAAAGTTTCTGTCACAACATAACTTTCAAGCTAGCATGTTTATGAATTGAGAAATAAAGTGGCTACATGAAAGAGAAGAGATACGGTTGATGAATTTATTCGTAAATTAAGTATATTGCAATTGTTTTAATTGTGACACATGTTTTAATTTTTTGTTTTATATCTTTCATTTAATAAATTTATTTATGAGTAAATGAATAATATTTATCTCTAATGAATTATCTGCATGAACTTTGTTATGGTTTTCTAGAGAAATTTAATTTTTCCTTATTTTTTTTCTGTTATATCTTAAGTACTAATTTAATGTTATTTAAGTTTTTTTATATATGTTTTTTCATGTAAATGAATTTACTCTACGGTATGCATATAGCACTGAAATAAGTATATAATTTGTCACAACTTTGGCGTGACACTTGTCTCATGTTTAGTTCTGCCACTTCAATTTTGTGTGCAATCTTTTTATTTGATTAATCTATTTGTAAGTTACATATATAGTGATTGTCTTTAATCTTAAGATATTTTTTAGTTCTTTTTATTATATTTTTCATCTAATTAATTTATTTATAAGTTAAATAAAAATAATTGTCGTTTATGAATTATTTGTGCTAATGAATTTGTAGTTTTCAGAGAATGAAAATTTAAAGATATATTGATATATGTATTTTTATGATAGAACATTTAATATACGGGTGCAGATTTGAAATGTGTTGATTCACGTGGACCTGGTTTTATGGTAGTAAATTTGTTATATGTTTATGTGTTTGTAACAAATTGAACGAAGAATTAAGATTTTATACATACAATTATATAGAATTTTTTTACATATTGCCATTCGTAATGCATAACATCAAATTTTTGTGGAACCATGTTCATTAAGAGGATTAAGATTTTCTATATAGAGTTTTCTACATATTGTAATTTAGAATGCATCACATTGAATTTTTGTGGATTCATGCTTATTAAAATATTGTCTTAACATTTGCACAAATTCAATATGGTGTATTCTAAAGGACACTATATAAAAAAATTCTATATATTTATATGAATAAAATTTCAATCCTGGCAGAAATAAGAGTAATATATCGATATGTTGATATTATTTGCGATCTATATATTTGGTTTGTTAGGAATGTGTAGTTGCACATTTTATAATAATATAATTTTAATATATGTTATTTTTCAAAAGTCAAAATTTAGAGACATGTGGCAATAAAAAATGGATATACTTATTGTGATTAGAACAAATATAGATGAATATAGAATTTTATGAGTAACAAAAAGATAACTAAAATTATGTTGGAGTAATTCGGATTTTGATATGGAAACATTCATAATTGATGTATGTATAAGTTACTGGATAATATATTCATCCTTAATTATTGCACATTACCTAAGCATCCTTAATTATTGCACATAACCTAAGTCCCGACAAAACTGTCATGATCTGAATTTGTAAAATCAACCTCCAAGTGGTACGGATTCATTTTTTCTATTGTGTTCACACTGTTGTCATTTTTTTTTAATATAATTATATTTTCTTTTCTCGCGATTGCTGGCAGTGCCGGTACCACTTGCAAAATCCATTTTTAATATTGTGTTCACACTGCTGACACATTCTTAATTTCTCCTTTTTAGGGTTTAGGTGTGAATGCATTATGGGCTCTTACCAGGATACGATTCTCAATCATCCAATATCCAAGATCCTATGCGTTTGTTTTATTATTATTATTATTATTATTATTATATCTGTGGGCGCTTTGCTGGTGGTTTACTTAATTAGGTCTAAAGGCATAAATCTAATAATGAATATAAGTAATTCTAATATATAACATGTAATTGAGTGATAATGGATCAGAATTGTACATATATGGAGCATATTGTTTGACTGCATCTTTTCCTTCGCTAAATGGCAAAATAATATTATTTTGTAATAAAATTGTATATAAACCTAATAACATTACAATATGCTTGTATGTTATCCCTAGTAAACAAATAAACATAAACAACTAAATTATTTTCATGCAATTTATATGCATAATACTCACTTTAATCGTGCATATACATTTCATAATTACTCCATTTTCAAAACATTAAATATTTACAATATTTTCACAGAGTACAATTCAATAGAAAACCTCCAGAATTGTTTGATTTGATTAACTTTTGTACTTGGACGACAATTTTGAGGTGATGTGTATATTAACCTCTCATATAAGCTGCAAGTTTATGTTCCAAATAAAAACATAAAATAAAATAAAATAAAATAAAATAAAATAAAATAAAATAAATAAAATAATAATAATAATAAGACTATCGTGACTAAATTTTTGTGTAATGGTCATGCTTAATTTTTTCAACGATATTTACCAGTTCAAAAACAATTTAATCAAGAATATATTTTGGTGTGTGGTACTTTGAATATGTTGGTCAACCTTTTAACTTTTTATTACTACCTTTTTTTTTTTTTTTGAGTGCTTTTCATCTACCCTACTTCGAGTTTGATTACGACCATGCCATGCCGTCACGTTCACACAAGATCGAAGGTCTTATAAGCAACGACTAATGGGATGTTTTCAAGTAACCCCTCATCCACAAATAATAGTACATTTTTCTCATTTCAAATATTCAAAATTGATTATCTACTTTCCATTTTAAAATATGAAAATGGAGTACATTATGATAATGAACTCCAACAATCACTAAAAACAAAATGAAAAATTTATTTTATAGAGGTAAATTTGGTAATTCATATTCAAATTATGAGAAGTAAAAATATTTTTTTTACCGTGCCTAGAACTATGTGCAAAAGCAAAGTGGAATATTATTTAACGAAGGGAGCATTAAAGATCCTTTTACATGAAAATATAGCATATAATATAAAGATGAGAGAAAGAGAATTCATTTCGTTGTTATCTGGAATTATGTAGATCATGGCTCTTTATTCTAAAGGAAACAAGAAATAAATCAAATGAGTGAAACTAAATAAATTAGAGGCTAAATCTAATTTAAATAATCTTTGACTCAATTGCTCTGTCCTGAAGGTAATTATATTTTCTAATACTATCCCTTAAGATGAATGTGTAATGAACAGAACAACTATCTTGGACCAAATTCTTCAACTTTTGATTCTATAGTTTTTCCATCATTGAGATTTTGAAATTACAATTTGGAATGCAAACAAATTTAATTCTCTCTCAAAAAAAAAAAAAAAAAAAGATTTGCAAAGAAATTTTCTCCCCTAAATATATTCAAGACAGAAATAATTCGATTTATGTTGAGGGCTAAGGAACCCTATTGTACACGTCTTTTCAATTTCAAGTACAATCCCTTTCGGAGTGTTCAAAATAAATTCACCAATACCTATAAATGATTGAGGCGAATATTTTTACTTTTTTCATTTTAAAAAAAAAATGACTGGAAGAAAAATTTTGATTGAAAATAAATTGAAATTTTAAAAAATTTTCTTGTCTTTAGTAGTACAAGGCCGCGGCTAACAAGCTGGCACCCGCATGAAATATGGAAACAAGTGGTAATTTATATAAATCATGCCTCTTTATATAACCCAAACTCCTAACCAAGCAGTTAATAAATCAAACTAAGGAAACTAAATCAACTAGGGACACAATCTAATTTGAATAAGCTTTAACTCCATTGTTTTTGTCTTCAAGGTAACAATATTTTCTAGTAATTTATATATATTGTTTTCACTTTTTTTATCTCCGAGAGGGTACTGTAAACGGCAATGCATTTAAAAAAAAAAAAAAAACAGACGACGTGCAATATTTTATAAGTGAAGGCCTTTGGCTTGCTTCAATGTTTATAAAATGTAGACATTAAAAAAATTCATAACTAACTAGTGCGCCCTTAATCATCACTATGGTCATCGCATGTCCAGAATCATAAGAAGTTGGTTGCCTTGATAATATAATTTTCAGGTTTTTATTCTATACGCATTTTCTTAAAACTTGAAATGACCAACCTGCAACGTATATGTTGCAAACACATAAACGCTATCTCAAAATAATCTTTGTTAAGGTAACGTGTAAATTGACATGCGTTTATTGACATTTTTTGGATATAGAATATTTGGAATATCTTTATGGCTTATTTGGGAAATTATTGGCAATACATGTTGTTAAAGCAGTTTTGGAAGTATATCATTTTATATTTGGTAAGTTCTTTAGTCATTCTAAATGACCAGAGCGAGTAAAATTCAAAGATGATCCTGTGAAAATTTTGGGGATACTGATACCTAAATCTAGAAGATCTTCCGTAGTGTATATATGAAGAATCATAATCTTGCCATCTTTTCTTGGTTATCCCAAAAATATTACCGAAATACAGTAGTAGTGTATGTTTTAAGGAGTGTTGCAACAGTGTATGTGACAAGTTGATTCAGTAAATCTGATTGATTTGTTTTTCTATTGAGATCAATGTTTTATCTTGTAATTGATATTTGTTTCTTGAAGATGAATGGTACTCGCTAAATTATTCACTAAATAGATTATCACTATAGTGACAATTGTTAAAGAGAGTCTTCGTTTTGTGTAAAAACTATTAGTGGATGCAATCCCCGTTCTAAAACTTAGTGGATAATTAATTGATTGTGTGTGGCCCATGGACGTAGGTAGGGACCGAACCACGTAAAAAATCTACAGTATTCATTTACTTACTATTCTCTATATATTGGATCATAACAGCTAGTATAAACTGAACGAAACTAATTATTGTTACAAAAGTTGTTCTAACAATTTGTGCAGTAATCATACATCGGACATTTCAAGTGGTATTAGAACAGGTTAAAAACACTTATCTTTTGGAGATTTTGGGACATGTATGATTTGTGAAATATGGATCTATTAAAGGAAGGTATCCAATATCAATACCTCCATTATTAGATGGAACTAATTACTCTTATTGTAAGGCTAGAATGATAGCCTTTATAAAAGTTATTGATGAGAAGACTTGGAAGGTTGTTTTGATAGGATGGACATATCCTAGTAAGAATGATGATGAAGGTATATAGACTTTGGCTCCAAAGGAATCATGGACTGCAAATGAAGATAAACTGGCTAATAACAATTCTACAGCCCTGAATGCAATTTTCGATGGAGTTAATGCAAATTAATTCAAAGTGATTTCAACATGTTAATCAGCAAAAGAAGCTTAGGATATCCTTGAAACTGCTCATGGATGAACTTCTTCTGTGAAGTTATCAAAGGTTCAAATGCTCACAACTAGATTTGAAAACATGAGAATGCAAGAACATGAGAATATCTTATATTTCAATTCCAATTTAAGTGATATTGCAAATAAAGCTTTTGCCCTGGGTGAAAAGTACTTAGATTTAAAACTGGTTGGAAAAACTTTAAGATTTCTACAAGAGAGGTTTGCTTATAAAGTTACTACAATTGAAGAAGCCAAAATGGTTGATGAAATGAACATAGAGGAATTAATGGGTTCATTAAGAACTTTTGAGATGAAACTAAATCAGAATAAGAAAGGAAAGAGTCTTGTACTACAAGCTGAACTAAGAAATCAGAAGGAGAGTAGTGATAAACGAGATGAAGTTGCTGAATCACTAACCTTGTTGACCAAAAGCTTTAACAAAATTTTAAAGAAGATCAACAAGAGAAATCAGTTTGGTAATACTTAAAGCACAAGGAAATTTCAGAAGAATAGAGACAATTTCAACAATGGGGAAATAAATCAAAGAACATAGAGATCAAATACAGAAAATGTTATGGATATGGTCACATTCAAGCTAAGTGTACCAATACTTTAAAGAAAAAAAAATCCTTAAATGTAACATGGAGTGATGAAGATTCATAAGAGAGTCAAGAAGAAGAAGAAGAACATGTGAGCAACTATATTACTTGAGCAACCAAGATGGTTGAAGAAGTGGAAATCTCAACTGTTTCAAACAATGTTATAACATCATCAACAATTGAGTCTGCTATCAATGATTCTAAAGTTTTGGAGGATAGTGCATCTTTAGATCTGTGAAGCAGTGCCGATGAAGAATTAACTTGAGATAAGATTCATGATACTTACAGATTGATGTTTAATAAATGGGTCATTGTATGCAAAATAAATGGGAGTGTTGGAGAAGAAAAGAAAAGATTGTCTAAAGAAAATGAGAAATTGCAAAATATTATAAAAGAAGTTGAGTTGAAATTGAAGATAAGAGAAGATAAATTAAATGAAACTAAAGGTGAGTTCCTACAACTTAAAAAAATATCAAACTGATGAATTCTGGTACTAATAAACTTGAGCATGCACTATCAATTGGAAGAACCACGGTTGATCACATGGGAATTGGCTACACTAGGGAAAACTTTACATCAGCAACTATGTTTTTCAAAGAAACTGGGCCTTCTAAGATCAACAGAGGATATGTAAACAAGGCTACAACTGAATACAGAAGGAAGTTTGTGTATTATGTTATTTTTTGTGGGTACTCTAGGTACATAAGACCAAAGTCTTTCAAATATCTAAGATAACTGGGTAAAAGCTCTTCAAAAAGAGAAAATTTTGGTACTGTTGAATCTTCTAGGCTAAAATGGGTTAGAAAATCAAGTTTCAAGTGTTATGTTACATGTACTTCTTTGAAATCAAATTCTATTGATGCATGGTATTTTGATTGTGGTTGTTCTAAACATATATAATTGGGAACAAAGGTTTTTTAAAAGACTTTTCAAAATTTTGTAGAAGGGCATGTTACTTTTGGGGATGGTGCTAGAGAAATAATTATTGGTACAGGAATACTTAATATAGATTATGTTCCTAACTTAAAAGATGTGTTATATGTTGAAGGACTTACAACAAACTTTAATAGCATAAGTAAACAATGTGATCAACACTTGTATGTAATCTTTACAAATGACAAGTGTGAAGTATTTGATTCAGAGAAGTATGTTATGGAGGGAGTTAGATCATCTGATAACTGCTAAAGATTGTTAATCTCTCTTACTTGTCAAAAAAACAACTTGGAAGAGATTGAAATCTAACATGAAAAATTAGGGCACCTAAATTATAAGTAACTTTTGAATATCTCCAAAAATGAAGCTATCAGAGGATTAACATAGTTTAAACAGAAGCCAATTGGAGTATGTGGATCATGTCAAATTGGGAAACAAGTTAAGGAGTCATACAAAGTGTTGCAACAAATTACCACAACAAAAGAATTGGAACTACTATACATGGATTTGATTGGGTCTATGCTAGTAAAAAGTATTATTGGAAAGAGATATATATTTGTATGTATAGATTATTCAGGATATACTTAGGTTGATTTCATCTGAAAAAAATCAAACGCCTTTAGGGTGTTTAAAAATCTGTATATCCAATTGAAAAAGGACAAAGGTTGCAACATTGTAAAAACTATCAGAATTAGAAGTGATCATAGAAGAGAATTTGAGAATTTTATACTTACAGAATATTGTGATTAGCATGTCATTAGTCATAAGTTCTCAGCACCTAAAACTCCACAGCAGAATGGCATTGTTGAAAGGAAGAACAGAAATCTCCAAGAAATGGCTCGTGTTATATTGAATTCAATGAAATTAACACATAGTTTCTGGATTGAGGCTATTTATATAGCTTGTTATACTGTAATTATGGTGTATATGAGACCTGGAACAACAAAGACACCCTATGTAATCTGGAAATAGAGGAAACTGAATATCAACTATTTTTACACCTTTGGATCAATGTGTTGTGTGCTTAATAACTGGGATAAATGTGAAAATTTTGATGCCAAAGTGATGAAGAAATTTTTCTTGGGTATTCATTGAATAGCAAAGCTTATAGAATGAACAATAAAAGAACCAAGACAATCATGGAATCAGCTAATGTAGTTATAGATGATTTACAAAATATGAACAAATTAGATGATAAAGATTTGATCAGGAAAAATGAACATACAGAAGCTCAGGAATTCACAAAAGAAAATGAAGGAGAAGAATAGCCAGGAAATGTTGTAGATAATGTTGCAACACAATTTGAAATGCTTCTGGAAACAAAATCCAAAATTGAGGAAGAATCTCACAATAGTAGTATTCAAATCATCAAAGAACCTTCCTCTGGAGTAAAAAAAAAAAATCATCCAGTTAGCGGAATTATTTGAGATATTAAAGAAAGAAGGACCACAAACAAACAAAAGATCAACTATCAAGATATAGTCAGGTATCCCTGCTATACTTCATCTATTATACCTAAGAATGTGGAAGAAGCATTTAAAGATGAAGTATGAGTGAATTCTATGCAAGAAGAACTAGAACAATTTGAAATGAATGTTGTGTGGGAGCTGATACCTAGGCCCAAAAGTTCAAATATTATTGGCACCAAATGGGTATTTAAGAATAAATCTGATGAACAGAGAAATGTCACAAGAAATAAAGCCAGGTTGGTAGCTCATGTCCACACACAAATTGAAGGTATCAGTTTTGATGAGACCTTTGCCCCAGTAGCTAGGTTGGAGTCAATCAAGTTACTACTAGCAATTGCATGACTCTTGAAATTCAAGCTATTTCAGATGGATATCAAGAGTGCTTTCTTAAATAGCACTCTAAATAAAAAAGTATTTGTAGAGCAACCAAAAGGTTCTAAGGATCCACAGTACCCAAAACGTATATACATGTTAAAGAAAGCATTGTGTGACTTAAAATAGGCTCCTAAAGCCTGGTGTGAGAAATTGACAAATTTCTTGTTAAAAAATAAATACACTAGAGAAAGAGTTGATAAAATATTGTTTATTAAGAATATCAGGTCTGAGATTACTATAGCTCAGATTTATATAAATCAAATAGTATTTGGATCAGCCATGTTGTCTAAAGTAAATGAATTTGTTGATCAAATGAAGTGCTTTTGAAATGAGCATGGTGGGAAAATTAAACTACTTCTTAGGCCTACAAGTAAAGCAAATGAATGATGGCATGTTCATCACATAGAGTAAGTACACTAAAAATCTTATGAAGAAGTTTGGTCTTAACATAGCAAAATACATGAGGATACCAATGGGTTCAACTGTGAAACTGAGTAAAGATGAAGAAGGTGAAAATGTTGATGAGAAACTATACGGAAGCATGATTGGAAATCTATTGTACTTAACTGCCCGCAAACCTAATATTTGTTATAGTGTGGGACTATGTGCTAGATACCAAGCTAATCCAAAACAATCCACATCTAGTTACAGTAAAAAAAATAATAAGATATGTGAGTAAGACTGCAGAATATAGAATTTAGTATTCTAAGGATACAAATGCTAATTTGGCTAGTTTTAGTGATGCTGATTAGGCGTTAATGCAGATGATAGAAAAAGCATCACTAGTGGTTGTTTCTACCTTAGAAATAATATGGCCTCTTGGTTCGGTAAAAAGTAGAATTCTATTTCATTATCAACAACTAAAGCAGAGTGTATAGCAGCTGGTAGTTGTTGCACTCAACTACAATGGATGAAGCAGATGTTGGAAGATTATGAAATAGCCAATGAGATCTTAACTGTGTATTATGGCAACATGAGTGTTATCAACATATCAAAGAATCCAATTCAACACAATAGAATCAAACACATTTGTCACGCTTCGAAAACCCGAGAGGGAACCCAGGGACATGAGCCTCTTAAAGAAAAGAAAAAGAAAAGAAAGAAAAAAATAAAATATAGGAACGAAAAGAAAAGAAAAAAAAAGAATACATCTACATCATTCACATCGCATATCTCCGTCACTACAGGACGATTCTACGCACATTTTACAACATGATTATCAACAATAAGTATATTAAAGACTACACTAAAAAGAAAGGAGGAAGGCCAACACCAACTCCAGAAAATATATATAAATACATTGCTGAATAAAAAATAAACCTGCTTGTTTACTTATACAGTACTATAAACTATATGCTGATCAAAATAAAAAGGAAACGAATGTACACATAGGTTATTTGTCTCTTATAAAGGAGTAAGAACCTATATATACCTTCGACAAGCTAACAACGCTACAATTATGATATCAGAGTAAACTACATAATAAGGTACATAGTCTTGTACTAACATGTGCACCAAAAATATGTACATGATATGCTCAAACATCTAATGATACTCTACACCTACCTCTGCATCTACAAAGCCACGCATGTATCCAATATATGCAAAAAGAAAATATACGATTAGCCAAGAAACTCTACGATAAATAAGAGAATAGGCTATATGTATTATGAATAAATGCATGTTGTATAAATATCATATGATCATAAATGAAATTATGATCATGATTGCAATGCACGCCCACGCACGCTCATGGTAACGCCAATACTTTAAAACATTTTATTGGAACTAGTATCACCACAATTCTATAAATTACTACGGCCACCACCCGTTGGTGATATGACTGAGCCTTCATTGATCACCACCCACCGGTGACGTAATCAATGGTATAATCCCAGATCAAGTTTACCAACTTTCATGGTAAAGCTGAATGACCTCATTGCTAAATTCTACACATTTTATGTTTTTGATACATTTATTTCCCAAGAATTGAAAGGAGTAGACCTACGCATTTATTTTCAAAATAATTTCCTTTCAAAAA
>MKEJ01073900.1:0-11109 GCA_001753735.1 Embelia ribes | reverse complement strand
CTTAAAATACTTACGATACATAAGACAAAACGAGACGATATACAAAATCATACAAAACGATACGTGCCCAAGACACGCTTTGACAACCTTGTACACTACCACTTACTTTGAAGAAGGGTGATGACGAGAAGCGAAAAACCATCCTTGCGTCAATCCAAGCTTTGCATACGTAGTCTAAACTCAAAAACAAAAAGTAAAAGGGAAAAAATTAGTGGAAGTGAAGAACTCCTAACTCTAAATTATACAACAAAAGCCAACAACTCACTAAAGAACACCAAATTAGAGAATCATTTCTACGTACTCCAACCGTCGTAGCATTTATTTGGCTATTGGCATATTCTCGCCAACATCAGATACCTCAACTACTTAAAAGGATACATTGCTAAAACTAATTAGTATACATGACAGTATTGAAACCGCATAACATCTAACAATTGCTAAAAGATAATGCATTAAAGAACCTACCTGGTTAATTAATTGATTGTTGAACTTTTCTGGATGTAGCTTTCTCTCGGAATGAAAGCCGTAGGATATTTGAGCATCCATTCCTGCAAATGAAGGCATGCAATTATATCTTGCATCAAGTACGAATAAATCCACTAACCCAATACACACATAAACACAAGCGCACATATATATATTCAATTTATTAGTTGCTTCATGTTGAGTCTGTCCTGAAATTGATATTGGTGGTGTTTAAAGCCCTAACTTGAATTTCTATGGATTAGGGCTATGTACGCCTCCATTGCGACTTATGAGTCATGTGTTCGTTCCGTTGGAAACAACCTCTCTGGACATAGAGGTAAGATTACATACATCAGATACTCCCAGACCCTGCAATGCGAAAGCTTTATGCGCTGGGTCGTCCATATATATATACATAGAGGAAGCATCTTATTTTACTTTTTGTGGTGTCTTCTGATAAAAGCTGTTCAATTCAATCTATTTAACACTCTCCAATGCATCCATATTTGATAAACATTGCCGTGTTTTCCCCAATTTTGTTCTCTAGGTTTTATTTTGGAGTGAGTGATACTATTGTTCTGGCATTGCCTAAAAAAATATATGATTTTATCGACATAAAATTTTGCTGGTTAAGGACAAAGAAGCAAACAAATGAGTCAAGATTTAGCCCAATCACCAGCATGTTAACTCATCGGTAGTGCAAATATTCCAAAAGAACCCAAGCTGATGCAGAGCATGGCAATGAAACTAAAATAATGTTCCGTTTTAGCACAATAATTGAATATTCATTTGGTGTCAAATTCTACTCATCGTACAATGCTTGACTTTTGACTTGATGGTAATATCGACAGTTTTCAAACTATTATGACATACGTGATTAATTAGTACCGTAAGGCGAAATAGTAAGCCACACAAAATGAAGTACCTTTCCAATACGAGGTCTCTCTTTCAACTTGGCCAAGCTATTCCGAATATGCGAGACCGCTCCCCAACATTTAAGATTGTTTGCCACATCATCTAGCCTCAGTAAGTATTCTTCCTCGGTCAATGGAAAGGACCTCTGGAAAATATAAAGGAAAAACATGACGCAGACGATGGTTTCAGACAAATGCTCCGCGGCACAAGGGTATTACTATCTCATGTTGGATTAACTGCTATATCTAATTGGATGGGTTCCTATTATTATCAGAGTTTATTCGTCAAATTAAAAGAGACATTAAGAGAACCAATTAATAGATTATGATATTAAGTAGAGAACATCATACAATTAGAAGAAGCTTTTCAATTATCAACAATTCTTTAGCAACAAATTTTAGCAAATGCACCATACATTTCAATCTAAAAGCAGTCAAACTCTTCTAGAGTATGGTTTTTAATTCGAATAAAAAATTTCTCACCTGCTCCCTGTATTTCCACATAACATTCATGGCGAGAAGGTTTCTTCCCATGAACTCCTGTACAACAAGAAATTAAACATGTTATAAGAAAAATATGCTCCTAATAGTTTTGGACTTCAGAATAATGGACAAAAGGCTTTTAAAAACCAAAAATAACTCACATCACAGACAATAATAAGAAAACCAAAAGGATGAAAAAAAAAACATATACGGTAGTATTACATATGAAACTAATAACAAATTGATTCGCCGCATCAACCATATCTAGAAAAAGGAGTCAAAGTAAGCCCATGTACAGCTCGTTTCCGATCTACACGCAAAAAAAATAATGTTTTTCCGTATAAGGTATACCATATTATCCATCTATTTGATACTTGATAGTCAAGAATATTTCTGAGCATGTATGCATAGTGAACATAGTCGGGGCATATTTAAATGCAGGCAAGGGGAGCAATTACCGCCCTTTGTTCGGGCCAAGAATTAATAAAAAAAATATTTATTATGTGCGTTGTATATATTTATATTAATAAATTATGTATAAGTTGTTTACGAAACATATTAAGTTATCTTGTTTGTCCAAGATGGTATACATTCAATTTCACAAAAGTTAGGTGCGAGCCTTGTTGTCTAGTGGAAGGTTTTTTAACTTTTTTTAAGTTTTGTTTTTCTTTAACTTGTTCTCTTTACCCTCCTAAAGAGTTTACATAATAGCAACATCTAGTGCATTTTGATACAATTTTATAATCCTATTTTGATAGAAGTTTAATTTAAACCATACCATTATTAATTTTAACAACAAATTTAAGTTCAAATATGACAGATATATTGAGTTGTATTGTCATTTTTTTTCCTATTTTGTAAAATTAACGTTTAATTTTTAAATTGATCACTTTATAGTGAATTATTTTTAAATTGATGAATAGAAAAATGATTGTGTTACAAATTTAATTACATATATGATAAAAAAAAAATTTGTTGCCTTTTTAATTCTCCAATTTTATATGAGTATATAGAACTTTGCCTTCCCTTGATTAAATTTCTGCATCTGTCCCTGACTGTAGTACGAGTCTAGTGCGAACAAATGGGTGGAATGTAAAACACATTGTTTGAACATTGAGTAGCCTGCAAAAATGCAACTCTTAATTCAAGTTTTAGCAATTGGACCCCCATGTACCACCATGTTGATGCAGATTGACCCCTTCTAGTTCCATCCAATTTTAGTACAATCAACTAACGAAAACACTAACTCGGAGTTTCTCTTCTAATGTACCCCAGGCATGTCTTGACACGTTTGCTTACGGACATGCATGACAAAGGTAATAATAACATACATTGCCATGCAAGCCTTAGTAATCTCAAAAGACAACTCATCTAATCCAATTACCACCCTTGTATATACAAGGGTTCAAGGTAAGAGCAACAACATTTAATTGTGCATAAAATATTTGGGAGAAAGATATTTGCCGGTCATTTATAATATATATTTCAAATTTTCAAACGTTTGCAAACTGTGAAAGCATGCACAGGCTCAAATTCGCCCTACAAACTAGCTCAAATTTGGACTACGAGAAAGCAAGAATTTAAAAACAATCATCTGCTCCCGGTGCATATTCTTGTTCTGCTATCACCAAAAAATTGGTAAGAAAAAGTTAAGTAATTCACATATTCACCTAACAGAACCTATTTGCATTACACTTATGAGAGAGATGATGAAGGAGATATATGATTAATCATATCTACATGGTCGTCGAATGGGGACCACATGATAGGACGAAGCAACAATCAAATATATCGACTTTCAAGTGGATGTGTGCATCAAAATTAAAGGTGACATGGAGTGAATGATCAAGGACCTGTGCATTATTCAACAACATAAACAACAGAAGCACATCCAAGTGGAGTGTATGATATATATTTCCTGTATATAGTAAATGAAATCAACCATTCCTACAATATATCTAACAGGAAGGAAACAAAGCTCACAACAGCCATAGACAGCTCTTCTCTAATTAATCTAACATGTATATAATGTAGGGAACTCAAGTCTATTTTCATTAGAGCACTTCAAATTCATATTTGAGATCATGACTAAGTATTTCTGTTACTAAAATAGAATCAGATCTGATGGCTACTACCTTGATATGAGAAGCTAAAAAGACCAAGTGATTGGAGCTCCCCTCAGCATGTATATAAATTTTCCTAACTATCAATAAGAAAATACTAAACATGACCATCCCGTTTTGAAAAATAAAAAGATGCAACATCGGATTCTTTTGCTTCTTTGGAAGTAAAAAAGAAAGCAAGAGAACATTCAAAAGTAAATTCATAAAGGTCAGAAGACTATAAAGGCTTAACCTTAATTGAATTTGAAAGAATAACAAAAAGTAAGTGATAAAGGTGATCTCCGAATATTGACCCTTTTTATTAACTCTCAGCATTTTCAAAAAACTTCAAACTCTTCTTTTCTATGTTCTTGTGAGAATTTATGGTTTTCCTCAACACTAAGTCTAAGATCATGAATTTAATTTAATATTATATAAATATCCTTGTTCGACATTTCTATCTTCGTAGCTTCACTTGGGTAGTGAAAATCAGCCCTTTAAAACGAATTTGCGGATCTTTGTGATACTATACAATTAAAATGATTCATAATAGTTTACATAAATACATCAGTATTTTAGAGCAAATTAGTTATATGGTACGTACAAACCCTTGCATCGTTTTGCAATGGTAAGTGCAACCTTTATGTTGGAAATATTGGTTGGGTCGCACATGGGGTGCCCAAAAACCCAAACCGATCCATTTAGGGGTGGTTATTTTTAGGACATAACTGACCATATTTTTCTATAAAAAGCCCATTAGGAGGCTAATTAAGAGCAATCTAAAATGCAGATTTTTCTTAGAGACTCATTCACTTTCTCATTAACTTGAGTTTTGTTGGTGTTCTTGGCCTTACGAGTTTGCCTACGCTCCACCTCGAGCAGATTGTTAACGAGAAAATCGCTGGAAATTAACGGTGGCCACATTAAATATCCTCGGCTACCAATGGGTGTATGGTTTTCGGATTTATTTACCGAACCAGTACGTGTCGCTTCCATTTATATGCATTGTAACATACATATTCCATACTTTATTCTAAACGTTACATAAAAAAGTGTAATCGTATCATGTCCAGCATATGTTTGACTAAAAAGAAATATTTTTCCATATTTAGTAATCTTAACTGCCATATTACCAAGAACTAAGCAAATGAAAAAGAAAATGTGCAGTCAATCAAACAAGATATTCCAAGAGCATACCTTCTTTATCAGTTGAACATCATAAGATCTTCCATACTTGTTCCTAATAAGAGTTGCAAGGTCTATCCCACTAAATGCAGAGTCATCCTTACCAACTATTTTTTCAAGGTTTTCTCTAAGTAATTCACTGTTCACCTGAAATTGCAAAAAACCAGATATTTATTCAAGTTAAAAAAAAAAAAAGAGGAGTAATAATGCCTCTAACTGAATATGTATTCCTGATTCCTGTCAAATGAAAACAGAATTGTTGGACGTTGGTAGTTTCCACTGTTTCACACCCAACGGGAAGATAAAACATAGACTCGGAACGCTCCGCTTACAGCACAAGCTTATCGTTAAAGAAAAAGGAAAGAAAAAAAAAACACTTACAGGTTCAGTTTCACCTTCAGAAGGATCGTCCTCATCACCACTGCCAGAGGAGTCTGCTGAATTCGTTCCATCATCCATTATACTTGAGAAAATAGGCCAAGATTTCCTACTACTCTGCTTAATGCCATTAGCAAGTTTCCGGCATTCAGAGAAAACTGGTTCTTTATCTAGATTGCTATATCCAAAACAAGAAATCTTACTAAATCTTTCCCTATAAAAATTTTCCCCAACCCCAAGTGAACAAGTGCAAGGGTGAATTGGTAGAATACTTGTCATATCCTGCCAAAAACAAAGCAATTACAACAGATTTTCCAAATATTACGATGACCTGCAACAGCTTTGTCATAAATGTAGATTACAGATGGCCTTAACAAATAGAAAAGGTATGCAAAGTGCCCAAAGATTTGATCCCTGTGACCTTCCAATTTCCAAGTTCACATAAATCATGTAGTTCATTACCGGTATTGTCCAAACAACTACATCGAAAGGATCTGCAACATTCCTATTTCCTGAATCAGAATCTAAATGTGAATTCAGAAAAAAAAAAACTAAAATTTCAATCCTGAAATGCTAAATGGAGTCTGTGTCCCACCCTGCTTAAGAACATGATGGGCTAGCAACCCTGTCACAAACTAAATAACTTAAGCTAAGCAATGTTCTAACTCCAACTAAAATAAATGAATATAGTCAAAATAAATTCCGTTACATACACAAATCTCCAAGGTAGAGTAAAATAGAAACATCACTTAAAAAGCAAGCTCAATGTGTAAAAAGCCTTACAATATAAGCTATAGGCCAAACCTAAATCAAATAACTCCAGTTAATCAATGCTTTAACTCCAACTAAAGTCAATGAATATAGCAAAATTAAACATTGCTACATGTTCAAATCCTCAAGGAGAATAAACATAGAAATAGCACCCCAATAATCGAGCTCAATGTGTAACAAGTCTTACAGCATAAAAGATTAGGACGGACATGGTTTTTCAAATTATATGATTTCCACTAAATTCCAAATGCATCACATCTCATAACAAAATTGCCATACAAAAAGTTGAAAACTGCATCTTGAGTGTCGATTAGGTAAAGCAGACCCGTATATGCATTTCTGAGTAAGAGTTAGCTTACGATGGTGCCAAACATTTTTGTCTAAATCCATTCAGTTGGCTTGGAGAAAACTGAAAGATTATGTTCCACGGCCAAATATATTTATGTTGGTAATTATGTGATAAGGTTTTATCCTAATTCTAAGTGGTATGGATGAAGTGGTTTCCTACTAATCTATTTTGATTGGAAATGTATCTTTAATGGAATTAGGAGATAAGTCCTCTCTCTGCCTATATAAAGTACAAATGCCCCATTGAATGTGTATCACAAAAGATTAAGGCTAAGTGAATACAATAACTTGAGCTTTTTCGGACATCATCAATTTCGTGCATACTCAATCATCATGAATTCTGGTACGTCTTAATACTTTCGCTTTGATACATTGTTTTAAATCAGCCAATTTTAGTCCTTGGTATTTATTGGTTTAATCATAAAGTTTGATTAAACGCTTATGATTATGTTTTACAAAAACTAGTTATTTCGCAGGTTGTCAATGTCCCGTCACTCAAAGAGATCTTTGCCGTTGACTTCTATCTCGCGGTCCAAAACACTAATCGCAAGCACAAACCATAAAAAACAATCCTTCTCCGAAAAGATTACAAAAGCTAAAACTATGTCTCATCTTCTTAAATCCTTTGATAACACAAAACAATATGCATAATAAATCTTCTCCAGCCTGTGAATCATTCTGAAAATAGGCGAACAATTATCGCAGAACACTCACCTAATACTGAATCAGAAATAACTTGAAGAACCTCAGCTATGTACACTATTGACCAGTAAATATCTCAAATCTTTAAATCCCAACGAAGAACTCTAACAAATTTTTAGCACTCCAGAGCAGAGATTTAGCTTTACTTAATTAAAAGGGGCAATGACTGTGTCAGTGCTAGTGACTCATATGAATTCCACATCTTGAGCATGAGGACTAAACGCACACCCGTTGGTGGGAAATTGGTGACATTTTCAAGCGTTTTCCAACAAAAGAACGCACAACTCTATTCCATCTAAACCTACAGACCTGTATTTCAAAACATTAACATGACAAAATGTAATTTAAGCAAAGAGCTCAATAAAGTAAAATTCCTAATTTGGGTGTATTCAGAAACTGAATTTATACAATCCCCTTACAGAAAAATTCGCCATCATGAGTCACCACCCAACCTCCAAAGACTAAACTCCATACATTTTGTAACAGCATTCACACCTGCCTTTCTAAAGTTAGTATTTTTCTTATTTAATTTCACGAATGAGAAATTTGGATGACGATCCGTGCTTTTATTTTCTTCACTTTCTAAAAATTTTGCAAGAAATGCAACTATTAAGTTATAGTTATAAAACAAGCTCGAACTGTTAGTATGGGGAACTTTTTATTGGTTTATGTCATCTTATACATATACATGTTTTCGTAAATGTTGGTTCGAGATTAATTGTAGTCATAGAGCCTGTTTTTATAATTAATTGCTCTTAGCGGCACTTGTGGGCCGATTTCATTTTAAGCCTACCAATTTTAAAGAGTCCCAACACACAATTCCTTCTTAATTTTTTTAGTGAAGTGTCTCTGTGTAGAATCAAACAGAGACCTCTTTGTTCCTGAGCGCAAATATCATATTAAGCTATCGTTCTATTAACAAGTCGAACCATTAGTAGGGACAATTTTCTATGCTTTTATATTATTCTCCAACAATTACAGTAGACTGAGTGGTAAAAATCAACAATACAAAATATATCTATTAGAATATTAATTTGTTCATAAATAATATAAAACTTGGAGAAAGCATACTTTTCATTAAAAACAAAATATTAATATATTATTATTTCAATAATTTTTAATAAATTTTATTAAAATAACGTGGTGAATAATTTCAAAATTGATGATTACTGTGATACGAGACTAAACTTTCTAGAAATGCAAATTTAGAAATTAAAGGAGAGGTTGTTGTGAATGCTCTAATAAAATACCAGATATGTTGCAGAGAAAAACAATTAATCAACTAGAAAATTCATTAAGACAAACTAGAAATACCTCAAATCTTGTTCTCTTGTGTCCAACTTATGATGAACCGCGAGATGAAGCCTTCATACACGTTATTGTTGGTTAATTATTGCATACTCCCAGTTGGTAATAAATAGTGGTTTACTTTACGCAGAAATGGCTAAGAGAATGCCACGTGGCGATATCTAGTCAGTCATGTTCTAAAGAGGTTTCATGTTAGAAGAAAATACAATATGGTCCTCCGTGGTTTATGAAATTTCCATTCAGTTCACTGTGGGAAAGAAATTATAAGAAAATACCGTGGTTACCCTTCCTTTCAAATATTGGATAAGTTTACATAGAAAGAAATTATAAGAAAATACCATGGTTACCCCAGCCTCTCTACGGGCAATTTCCCTTTATCAAATAGAAAGGAAAAGGGGAAAAGGAGAAAATGAGAGAAATTATGTAAATTCAGTTTCTTTATTTTCAAAAAATTTTCTAAAAATGCAATAGTGACTTTCCCAAATTAGAATACTACCATTCACCTTTTCTCTATTAAAAAATAATTATTTTTCCGCCAATATATAAAACACATTTCACCATACTCGAAAAATATTTTTAAAAATTTTTATATTTATACATTATCAAATTAATTATATAGAAAGTTAATTTTAGAAAGGCGGAAAATGATTAATTTCTATTTTATAAGAGAAATAGGTTCCAAGAAAGTAAGATTTAGAAAATTAATGAGAAAGGCTGGTGTGAATGCTCTTATATCAAGCATTAAAATAAAGTGCTAAAATATGCATTGAAATATGGAAATTATCGGCGCCAACTAATTGTCTTGGAAGAAGTAATAAAGACACGAGTTAAGAAGAAAAGAGCTAGATGCATTTTTAATTCTTCTTGTTTGTACCACACCATCAAAAGTTGGGAGCAACTTATCCTCATCCTCCTTCTTCATAAACATAAAAGGTCGTCCTCATCAACATAGCTAATATAGTTGCAACAAAATTAATGAGATAAAAGAAATATTTAAGTAAAACACAATGATCAAAAGTTAAATACGTATGCATACTTGCGACCTGGCCTTGCTACATTCTTGAAAATCCGGCAAGGAACTAGCTTCCTTTGCCTCCCAAATAGTTGTAATCTTTTGATCATTTTGCTCTATACCTATGTCATTATTAAAACTAATCATAAGTGAATTAGAAACAATAGATAAACATGAATCTTGTATGAATTCTATCAATTTCCATTTAGTCCACGCAGGGACTTTCTTTTGTTTCATCTTATGATGCTTCTCCATATCAATCTCTTCATGCTCCACTTTCTTGTTGTGCCCTGAATATCCATAAACTCGGGGACACGAGCTTTTAAAGAAACTACGATAACTATAATAACCTGTCCCTGTCTACAAATATCATCCTGTCATAAAAATATAAAATGGGCAACAATACAACCATTTGAAATCAATATAATTACATGATCGTACAGCTCCAATATATAACATCAAGTACAATACAGAGCATTGCAGCGGAACAATATTACCCATCAACTCCTATTTATAACTATGAAAGGAAATTGTACGCTTGCCAAAAAGACAAGGTAGAAGGTATTAATATGTTCCACGTCCCGTGTATAAGCACAAGAACATATCTATACTTTCATACAAACTAACTAAATACAGATGATATATATTAAATTATGTTCTTGCCTCCGAATATAGTACAAGCCACTTAAGGCAACAACAATATATAATATAAAGGTCACTTAAGGCTCAAATAACAGTCTACACCCAAAGGCCACTTAAGGCGCAAAAATATCAATTTACAATAAAGGCCACTTAAGGCGTAAAAATATCAACATATACATTAATAGCTGCACCTTGAATATATCAATACTTCAAAGCATCTTCAAAGCTTTAAACTTCTCTTGTCAGTCTTTAATCTTTAGTATGCCTGTAAATAGTTAGGCAAGATATACATATGTAAAAGAAATATGAAATCCTCAACAAGACTATAAGGAAGAGTCTGAGTAGTATACCACATGCTTGCCAAATAATTATAAGCTTGAATAGAATATGAATAACTGTAAATATTTATACATCTCGTTACTTTCTAATACATCATAATGTATACACATATCACCTCTTCGAAAATCATAAAATCTTAGTATGCCAACACACATACCTCACATAATATCAACTTGACAACATCTACCTTATGAAACATCCAACTACTTGCTACAACTGTGTCAGCAACATGTGACTTACAAATTTGAGCTATAAACGATATACAAATGCCACTTAAATGTATCACTGAAAAGTGTGTATACTACTATACCAAATACTACAAACGCCTCTGTAGACTTATCTTGCTACTTTGGTTAAAGCATGCCATTCCTCATTATCACATTTTTTCAAAATCAAACGACAATCTTTATTCGGAAATTACTATACTTACACATAGACAAATAATCATGTTATAACTAAA
>MKEJ01073898.1:0-11588 GCA_001753735.1 Embelia ribes | reverse complement strand
TCGCACCCACGATAGTTCCCAACACGGATCAGGGTTCAACCTATAAATCGCTAAGAGGTGTGGCCCTAAATGGTGACAAATGTGATTCGAACTCCCAACCTCATACTTGGAAGTCATAAGTTTGGTCATAAAACCAGTAGTCAACCTCTTGGGGTTAAAAACATACAAATAGTTACTATACATATTTATATGACCAAAAAGTTCATCTAATTTGAGTGGAAAATAAATCTTCATCAAGTTTCGAGTCAAATATATTAAACCGCCTTTCACCATCCCGTTTGATTGATCATACGCACGTTGGGTGATCGATCAGACCAACGTATGAAAAACACAAACTTTTGATTGATCATACAGCTTTGAGCGATCGATCCAAACAGTTGTTAAACATAACAAGCTTCAATGTGATTTCCGTTTTGCCCAAAAACATTCATGAGACTTCAGAGTTTGATTCTAACCTCAAAACTCTGCATGCACTTGGACTTTGAGTCAATATTTCAACAAACGACACACATAATATGTTCGCTTCAGACATCCTTCAACATTCACATTCTCTCGACATTACCGCGAAATACATACACACCTTTTGCTTAGCCCGGTGAGCGTCGAATTTTTACACTAGCACTAGGAGGGAAGTATAGCACGAAGCTGTTATATTAGTGCCCGCAGAGTTGGAAATTCAATATTTTGCGCTCATAATTTCCCTAGATTACATGTATTTGCGAATGGACCCCCGAGATCATACTCTTAAGTTCTATTTAAATTTCCCTTTAAACCCATCAAATTTGAAATTCAATCCCCGCTCTGGGTAGCCCCTAAACACGCTTAGGTTCGAAACACAGCGCTAACAACCAATTTACAGTTGAATAACAACTTTATTTAATTTATGTAACTTTAATTATTATCAGAGCTTGCCTCAAATTTACTTTTAATGATTTCTCCGTGTTATAACATGCATGCATGATTTCCACCGAATTGCAATTGATCGATGTTTGAAGGTCAGGATATTTTGACCATGCTTACGTGTCACATGTCAGATCAGAAATTGCTCCTCATTTTTGCAAACTTTTACTTAATTTATTTCAATTTTGTTACTCGTGCGTCTACCCGTATAATATCATTCCAAAGTAAATTTTCAATCACCTGAAGTGAATTTGCTGTTAAATCATAATTGGTGTTCCATGATCAGTCATTATCTAGGTACCAAAAATATATATATACATACACTTACATACATACATACACATACTGAAAAAGAACTACATACTACCCAAAAAAAAAAAAAACGCCTAGCTATCGATAAGCGCTTTCATAGAACTATAAAATGTGACCTAGAAATAAAATACGATACAGGATTGAACGACTGAAATTTTTTCTATTTTCTTCTCAAGAAATTAACTCGGTAATTTTCTTTCTTTTCTCTTTTAACGCTATTATGACTGTCATAGATTTTGTTACTTTAACGTTATAAATCTGAGAAGCACGATGTAAGTGCAAAAAGCGTCATTCCTTTGCCACCTATAATATTAAGGATATTATGTTACAGCTTATTTTCATACAGCGGATGATTGTCACATTCGCATATATTGGCTGTCCAAATTTGCTTCTAAAAGAATGTTAAAGGGGGAACATAAGAAAATGATAAAAAGCTACAGCGTGGTGGTTTTTAAATTATTCGGAAAATTGGTACAACAGTTCCCAAAGAAAAAGGTAGTGTGACACAATGAGACACAGCTATTATATGCATTTATTCCGTTTTTCTCAATCTTGCTGAAACATCATTTTCTCTAAACAAAATTATAAAAAGAGAGCTGCTATGCTAACCCAAAAATCCATCCTAAAATATTAATCAATGCTATTTATAGAAAAATATTCTAATAGTTGAAGCCATGAGTTTTTTACAAATTAATTCGTGCCAAAAATAGTGCGAACATCAATTACAAACTGAGAAATGGGCACCAGGAGACAACAAGTTATCTCTCTCTTAATTGATATTTATTTGTCAATTTGTAATTGATGTTCGTATCGTTTGATACAAATTGAATAGTACCAAAATTTATGATAAACTCACAAATAGTAAATTGATTATGATAAATGAGCGCTATATAAGCACATAACATTTTTGGGTAGAGATAAGACGATAACAAAATCTTTTTGCTTATAAAAAAAATCTTTGATTTATTTTTTCAACCCACCACGTCCAAATCCGTATCTTGAAAATCCAAAGTGTTCCATTTTCAAGTTTTGGGATTGGAGGAATCTCTTTTCATTCTCTCTCCCACTCTACTTTTTAGGGAAAAAGTTTGGAAGGGAGGAAAAAGGAGAGAGATATATAGAAACCAAATTAAGAGGGCACCGAAAAGCAAGCACACAACTCATCATTAAAGCAAGAATAATGAAAACGACCTGATTAGACTGCCCAACACACACTCACTCACTTGCTAATTCACCCACACGTATGCTCATACGGTGATTAAATCTTATATGTATGATATTTCCACCATTTCATAAATATAAGTTGATTTTTTTTAATTAGGTTAAGAAGTTATATTTAATGAGGATAGAGAAATTAAATTTATTATTCTTCTTCAAAAAATACTATTCATTGTAATAAGATAGAGTGTTTCTTAATATTATAAAAAAATGATTGGTATTGATAAAAAGTTATCATATTAAATAGGGGTATAATAGGAAAAAATTTTCTATACTCTTTTCCTAAAAAACAAATAGGCTTATATATTGAAACGTTCGAAAAAGAAAATGAATATATATTTTTGGGATGGAGGATATAATTAAGAAGAACAAAAAGTAAGAAGAGAAGAAATGTAGAAAGTTTACTTAGACTAAAATCAGTCCTATCTAGTTTACTGCCTCAGTAACCTCAAAGTGACGGATTCGGTGAATAGGAAAATTGAAATATTTATAAAAAAAATAATAAAAAAAATATTTGGCTTTTAGACGGTCACCTAAAACAAATATATACAATCTCTAATATACCTCAAGTACCCCTACCTATGAACTCCAATATGCCACCAAAAAAAAAAGCTCTTCCAATGGCATGTAATAAGGAAATGTTAGCCCATTTTATAACAAATCGTGTGATATGAGAGTATGATATTTTGCAGGATCCTGGTATTATCGGATCAAAATATATCTTTTAATTTGGTACTCATAGCTATTATTGCAACTCTATCAATGTAATAATATGTCCTCGTGTCACGAATGCGATCAAAATATTTATTTTATTTGCTGCGTATAACTATTAGTGCAACCGTTCAAGAATAATAATTCTGACATTGTGAAATACTTCATCATCGCTTAAATATCCGTATCACATTATTTACCAGTGTTATATCCATAGCATGATTGAGTATAATTTTCCACACCTTTTGTATGAAAAATTAAAAAAAAAAAAACTACAACCACTCTCACAAATAAATAGATCAAAATAAAAAAGCCCTACAATCATATATGAACCTTTTTCTTTTTTTTTTTTCCTTCTTTTCAATATGGTAATCACACAAGTCAACCGCACCTCATCATTTGGTCTTGGTTCTTCAAGGCATGCACACCAACTCATTTCCCACTCCCTTTCTTCTTTTTTTTTTTTTTCCAAATCTATCCTCTATATAATTAGCCAAAGGCAAACTTTATTTTCAATCACAATTTCACAACACGAGTAGTGCTTATCCATGGGATCAACCATGAGGGTGCACCCGTTTGCACGTGCGCTTTGGGAGCACGAACCCACAACACTCTCTCTCGGTTGCAAGCGCCTCCGCCCTCTCGTTCCCAAACTTGCAGACTCTACACCCGCCGCTGCCACCGCCAACGGCGGTTTTGATATTAAGAGCTTTATTAGGACTGATTGTGGAGCTAGAAATATTGGATGCTTTGAGCAGAAGAGGGACTCAGCTCAGGTGACAATGATATATATATACATTAATGAATCAATAATGTAGCTAAATAAATGATTGTGTACTCATGAGAGATTTTAAAAGATTTATGGAATTGATTTGTTAAAAGAAAGAAATATATTTTTGTGGAAAACTGTACCACAATTATATTGCATATACAAGGAAAATGACACCGACACTGCATTGATAATTTTTGTAATTTTGAGACATTTTAATATGTATAATTGTTGTATAATTGTTTCACATACGCGGTAACTGAATTTTTCCTACAATTATAAATTGATGAGTGGATCAACTGTTTTGTGTTTGGACGTCTATCTATCATTTATGGGTGTTAAACATTTTATCTAACACTACATATGTTAAGTATTTTACAAAAATTCAAAGGGATAAAGTAATATCAAGACCACAAAAAACAATATTTTACATTGTAATTATATTCATAGTAGTGCTATACAAAATTGAACAAGTTTGTGTTGCTATCTATTTCCTTTTAATTTTGATCAAATATATTTTGAAAAAAAAAAATTCGTTGCAGGTGGAAACGACTCCTGGTGGGACTAGGTGGAACCCTACTCAAGAGCAAATTAGGAAACTAGAGATGCTTTATAGGGGTGGCATGAGAACCCCTAATGCTCAACAAATAGAGCAAATCACTGCCCAACTCGGAAAGTTTGGCAAGATCGAAGGAAAGAATGTGTTTTATTGGTTCCAAAACCACAAAGCACGCGAGAGGCAGAGGCAGAAGCGCAACAACCTCGGCCTCAGCCCCAGTACCCGCACTGCCACCAGTACCACCTCCACCACTATAACATTAAACAGAAGGGTACGTATGCATGACTTGTATCATATCTTTCCATGAATCGAATTTGTTGTAATGTTCATTAATATTTTTTTACGTGGTATTAGATTTCTATGATTGCTTACAATAATGTGCGCATATTGTTTAATATATATGGCACACCAAAACTAAAGTATACTTTTGTGCTCTCTATGGGAATAATCATTTTGATTGTTTGTGATGTTGTAATTATAGGAGGGAGAGAAAAAAGAAGAAGATAGTCCATACAAGAGGAAGTGCATGACTTGGATTTTCAAATGCTCGGAAGAAGATGCGTCGTTTTATAAAGAAGATGGCGACAAGACTCTAGAGCTTTTCCCGTTACATCCAGAAGGCAGATGAAAGACTTGTACTGCTCATTTGTAGAATGCATCGATCAAGTACGTCTTTTATTCCAACGAAGAGACGCGGTTTTTAACATAAGCAATGCTAAACTGCGCCCATGTATCAGCTTAATTTCGATATGTATTCAAGCATGTAGACTTTTGTACCATTGATAAATTCATGACCAAGCACCAAAAGTGCTTTGTCGCTATTGAGAAATATGCTAGCTATGTATGGATAATATTGTATTTGATATGCTTTTTCTTTTGACTAAAGAACTTGATGAAACAAAATTTTATGGTAAAAGCTGGTGGTGTAGACTATCTAAACGACACTGAAGTCCAAGCAACTAATTTTATTCCCACATTCTTTCAAATTTGAAGTGGGAAAAGCCCAGTGCAACATCTCTTTCACCAATGACAAATCTAGAAACTATGTATATATACATATATATAACCACGTCCTATCTTTCATTTTTCAAAATCCTGTAAAGTTATAGTTGCACATAGAAATAAATTTATATATGGGAAAATAATAGTCAATGTTTTAAGACTTTAACCGTTCATCGGACTGAAAAAATAATTGGGTTACAGGTCATCAATTCAACCAGTCGGTCAATTGGAATTGAACCGGAATCAAATAATTATGTCATATATATATTAATAAATAATCAAATTGCATCTAATATACTCAAATAATTAAATATCTTACATAAATATCCAATAACTCGAGTTTGAACCATTTGAAAGAAAATCAAAATAAACAAATGAGTTCAAAATAAATATTGAAAACATACATTTTCATAGCAATCGTAAAAGTATACGTAGATTCAATCTTAAGCATAAAAAATAATACAGTGGTATAACAACTAGGGGGTTATTATGTTTTATTTTAATATATATATATATGTTTTAAATATTAAATTTTAGTGATTTAAATTTATTTTTGGAAATTTTGGGTAATCGCTCGAACGGTAGAAAGGTACCGTTCAAACGATGGTCGCATGGCAGAGGCACTAACCTCTTGACACTTGTATTTTCATGAATATAATTTATAAACTCACACTTGACATGTCATTAGCATCGTAATTTACATACAATCAAATTTTTAGAAAGAGATTAGAGAGAGGGAGAGTGATACAAGGCTCGGGAGCTCGTTTTTGGTCGAAATGGCATCCGTGCATGCTTTCTCAGTGGTCGGGAGTGTACCCCTCTGCATTCTCACAAATGTTTTAGGAATATTTTCGGATTATCAACATATTTTGATCATGAAACTCCCATGCATTCTTAAAGTCCATATGCTTGATTTTTCATGCGTTTTTAAGGCACTGAGAGCACTTTTCCCAAAATTCTCGAACTGGATCAAGTTCTTTTAAATTTTTTGGGGACAACCCTGAATTTTTGAAGAATTTTAGTTAAATCGGTTCATTTTTCTAATTTTTAGAGTAATTTCTATGAGTTTTTGAGTAGTTTTTGCTTAAAAAATATTCTCTTTGAATGTATTAGCTATACTGTGTTTATATTATATGATATATCAAGAGTTATTGTATAGTCTAGACTTGTATACTAGACTGGATATGTGTGTACTTATGGGGTGATGTTGCCTAAATTTTTTTACTTGTATGTATATCATTTGGGTATTTATATTGTATGGTTGTCCTTTGTTTAGATGTATGTATATATGGCGTAGAACTGCGGGTTGGTAGTTACTGTTGATAACTTTATTATTTGTATAATCTTCAAGTCAGCTACTCGTTTACAGAGTTTTGAATTTCACAAAAAAAAAAAAAATTGGCTTGAAAATAATTTAAAATGAGTATAACGAGTGAGATGGTTCGAGAATGTTACACTCAGGGAATCGTATGGATCCATCAACAAAACTAAAAAAAATTTTAGTTACAAAGGCTCGATGGATAACATGGCGCCAAGTGGAGTAGTTATTACCTGTCAAAAGAGTTTCTACAAGAAAAAGGTAGGGATGGTCCATGAAATGAACAAAATACGGAGGCAATACATTGGTGATTAACCTCTGTACAAGAAAAAGGTAGGGCTGGAGTTGTGACTCCTATACCATGTTAAGAAATGCAAAGTAAATAATGATCGATCTTGAAATTATGATAGACAAGTTGTTAATATAAATTGTAGACGTCAAGACTAACTAGGAAATAAATAAAATAATACTAGGCAGTATTGTCAAAACAATTTTTTCCTAACTAATCTCAATCTTCTAGAATTATCCGTAACACAAGTTACCCCATTGTCTGCCTTGCAGTGTCTAATATTAGTATGATAGTATGATAAATTAAGCAATAGCCATTGCAGGTTCACTTCATACTTCACTTGAGAGTAGGGATTTTGACTGGAAATAATTGCTCGAGGTAGTATCGTATTAATGGGCTGAATTTAATATAGTAAAAATGAAGGACAAATATTATTATCTTCATTTTTAAAAGGCAGAAATGTAATCCTTGTCGGGATTTGAAATAGAAACAAATAATCATTAAGGAGAGAGAGCTAAAGTTGAAACTTGGGGCAACTGTTAAATGGGCCTATAGTGTCATGGGCTAGATCATCACACCGAGACAAATGTGTTCATGTACATGTAATTATGTAAATCTCTTAATACACAACTTTTTACACTTGGACATTCAATTATGGATACCGACATTTGTACATATTTTTTACTCTAATTCGAAGTGACTTTTGAAGTTGAGCTTTGAATAATTCATTCGGACCCGGGGCTCTTCCTGCCCAGCGTATATAGATGGTAGAGTTTGAATGAACAACTGAGATTGAACAAAAAAATTTTATTTAATTTTTTTCAGAAATATATATATTTAATATCAGGTGTTGATTTTAAAATTAGCGAACCAAATATCCTAAATAATAACTACCGAGCACCACTAGCATGCAGCCATTCCTTTTCTTTTTTTAAAGGTTCAAAGGGAGGGAGATTCAAATCTATAACTTTTTATTTATGAGGTTGTATTTTGACCGAATAGGCAACTTCTAATGGGTTTGAGGCTCACATGCAGCTATTCCTTTCCAATTCATTCAAAATAGTCTCTGTCAACTGCTCTATGATCATTGTCATCATACAATTAATGCTTTATTACTAATAGGGTTGGTAGACGCGTACAATTTTGAAAGTTAGTTCAAAAGTGGTAAAAAGCCGGTTAAAAGTTAAAGCTTATTAGTTTTCGTACTTGGTTCAAATTAGAAATCACGTCACCTTCTGATATTTATTGAGGGCTCATTGTAATTATTTTACTTTCAAGAGCACAGGCATTCATATGTTGTCATATATTGTGACTTGGGGGATTTTTAATCACAAATAATGTCTTCTTATGTGAAAATTTTTTAGATAGATTAATACGAGTTAGGGCTTGTTTAGTTGTATAGCATTTGACTAATCAGATTTCAAGTTGGGCTTAGTTTTTTTAGTTTGAATAAGCTAAAAATTTTAAGCTGGATATAACCAGTTTTTTTCCTAAATTAAAAAAAAAACTGATTTATTTAGTTAAAGCCTGCAACTAAACTAGTTATTAACATATTAGTTTAATTAATAAGAGTTTTGAATTTATTGGGGATTTGAGGAGATTTTCTTTAGAAGGCATATGTTCATATCAATATTGGTCATCCAAGTCATTATTGTGCTTGTGAGGTAGAAGTTAGAAACACGCAACAATTATGTGATGTTTTCTTAATCTTGTTTTTTCAATTTCTAATTATAGTTTTACGACTATCATGTAATATGTGTGTGTAAAAAGTGTATAGAGATCATGCGCTCTTTTCACAATCATTTTGCTTAATCCAACCAATTATTTTCATCCGCATGTAAGATAAAATCCGAGTAAAAATAAAAATAAAAAATAAAGTGATTGAAACATGAAACTAAATTAATCAAACTCTACCCTTAAAAAGCCAAAAGAACCCATTGTTGTACCTTTTGTCATTATCGTCGACCATTACAAATCTTAGATATTGCCCTTTACACATTACAAAATTTCATATGTCTCTACAAGTGTCCTAATTATTTTTCGCAACTATTTTATCAATTAATATGATTGGGAACATCGGATGTCCCCGAAGGAACCATGATTGGGAACAGCAGGATGAAATCAATGGAATATATTTTCGTATACCCGCTACACCCGACGACATTACACACCCATTAAAGAGGTGTAGAGTGGGTGCTCGGTTACAAATAATCAAAACCCTTTGAGTGGGGATTTTTGACAATATTGAGCAACTATATACACTACAAGAAAAACAGTAACGACCATTTCAATTGCAAAATTCATTGCTAACTAGCTTTGCAACGAAAATTGAAACAAAAACTATCAGTTGGTATTTCAGCCGTAGCAAATAGTCAGCAACGAATTGACCAAATCCATTGCTAGTTAGCTACAGACTCATCTGTTGCTAATTTGAAACAGTCCTTAGAAATGTTTGTTGCAACTTTAATATAAAATTACTATTTAATAAAAATAAATAAAAATTTATCTGTCGCAAGTCTTGTTGTAATTTAGTATTTAAATTATTATTTTATTTATAATCCGTCGCAAAATTATTTGGTAACTTAATTTAAAAAGTAATATTTTATTAATGGCCGTATCAATATCCCTTGGTAAATAAGATATATATATATATATATATATTACTACAAAAACATTCGTTGGTAAATAATCTTTAAAAATATTATTTAATTAATTTTCGTAGAAATCTCCGTTTGTAAATAATATTTAAAAATATTATTTTCTTAATTTTCGTATCAAACTCCGTTTCTAAATAATATATCTAATTATTATTTTATTAATATCCATAGCAAAATTTGTTGCAACATTATATTTAAAATTATTATTTTGTTAATTCCGCGGCGATATTGGTTGCAAAACAATTTTAAAAATAATTATTTTATTATGTTCCCTAGCAAGATTTGTTGCAATGTAAAACAAATAAAAATTAAATTAAATTAAATATCCATTGCAACATCTTTCTCAAACTTTAGAAAAAAAAATTAATAAATAAATAGTCACAATTATTTCTTGTTGTTTTTTATTTTTATTTTTTACACTTATTGTTTTATTTACATAATTTACATATTGGGAGGGTCATATATGGTCCAAGGTGAGGAGTCGGGCCGTTGTAAGAAACAGAGCTAGAACCAAAGAGAAAGTCGGTGAGGTTTGCGCTTCATTTTGTGGAGGAGAGGGCGGGAACTAACAACATTAAACCTCTAGCCTAAGGCCTAAACCATTTGATGAAGTGAGTTTACCACGCTATCCTGATTTTGCAACTAAGCCAAAGGTTGTGATTGCACTCAAGAAGCCTCCTCTTCGTGTCGACAATTTTCCTCCACAATCCATGCATTCTCTTGTGCCATCCTCTGAATGGTTCGTTATTTTTCCTACAACTGCTGCCGTAGGTCCCCCTCGGTCGAGGTCGACGTTGTGGACTCTCCATAAAAAGTATAGGCCTTTTATCCAATATGAAGAACCAATTATGGATAGGACCGCTGACAGCTTCATAGAAAAGCTTGTTCTGATCGACAGGCCTAGATTCTTACGTTCCAGGATGAAGCTAGAATCTCTCAGTTTCCAGTTCCGTATACCAATCCTAGTTGATGAAAACAACATAATTATTAAAAATACTTTTATTAATTAAAATCCTAAATTAAGTATATAAGTAAATATATACTTGCATGTGCACGAAGGGCCTTCTCATTTGTAAATGTCATATCATCATTTCCCTTGGTGTATGTTCATTCAAAAAATATAATAACTATTAAATAATATATAAACGTATAATTAAAAACTATAAAGTATCAAATTAAAAAAATAATAAGTTACCATCCTCTTTGAATGAATAGAAGTAGAGATCAACTCACCCAACTTGGTCACTCGCTCACCTTGATTGCAGTTAACTGAGTTCCTTGTGGACTTGGCAAGGGTGATGCTATGCCAATCGGCCAATATTTGGCCCAACCAACAACTACTTTTCTTCTACCCTCAACCGTTGATTTTGCATATCGTAGCATTATGCCTGTCGTCCCCAATTTCAGTAATTTTTATCAATCCTAGTTGCTCTATCTGTTTCAGGATGTCAAAATTTGTGTTAACATCGAGGGGATCTTTTAAAATAGCTTGATTTCTTAAGAAACTCCTATTATTATTTATGAACTTATAACCATCCAGTAGAAACTTCCTGTGGTTCTTGAAATACAAAACCTTCCTCCCATTCGTAAGATGAATTGCATCATAATCTTCCATGCAACGGGACAGGGAAATTTTCCAGCTGCCGACCAATTGGATAACATAGAGTATGCAAAAAAGTCACTTATTGTCCACATAAGAGCAACTTGTAGGCAAAAGTTCCCTTTCAATGCAGCATCAAATGTCAAAACACCATTTGTCCATAAGTATTGCAACTATGCAATTAAAGACTGCATAAACAAATCTATCTTGTATTAGGGATTCCTTAGACCAGAGCAGATAACTGTTAGAAACA
>MKEJ01073893.1:0-15289 GCA_001753735.1 Embelia ribes | reverse complement strand
TTTATTTACTATGCATACTTGTCAACTGTTAAGTGATTGTTTGCTACCAAATATTTGTTTGATCTTTGCTTTTGATGCTTGGCATATCGATTCGAATACTTCTCATAACTAATACTATATACACCAAAACTTGAATGACGGCTCAAGAAGATGGCGCACCAAGTGCTTAAACAAATCTTAGGAGAAGTAGTGATCGAGGTGGCTCCCAACGGATCATGGAGTATTAGTATTTTTGGTAATTGTCATTAAATGTTCATAGTCATAATTGTATTCTGTGAAAAAGACTAATCATGTTTAGTGTAATGTGTCAGCCATTTTTGCTAAAGGTTTTCAGTATTCTCAAGTCTCCTACTTTTGTAACGACCTAAGTTTTACATTATATGGGTATTGTTGTGCTTGATATGTTAATTGTCATTTTGTGAGAAGTTGGGTATTGTGGGTAGTTTTGGTTATGGCCATATATAAAATTATACAATATTATCAAAAATCTCACATGCCCGGGGTTTTCAAATCCCAGGACATGACAATACATTAATTTTTGTTAATGCAAAAGTAGTATATCATGTCATTGTTAATTGAATTTATGTGAGTTTTTTTTTTAATGGCTAGTTTCATATATATGTAGAAATATTGCCCAAAATTTATTTTTTTAATTTAATATATTATTAAGTGTAAATATTTTTATTTTAATAGCTTTTAATTATTATAGATAGGTAGATGTTCAAACTGTGATTCTAGGGATCATACTCCAGGAAATTGTGATCCAGAAGGCTATAGATCAGGCAGCCGTGGTAGAGATGATTGTACTTCAATAGGTCATGATCCATATGGTCTTGGTGGCGGTCATGGTCTAAGAGGCTGTGGTCGAGGTAGTCCAGGTGGTGCATGTTGTTATGCTCCAGATTCTAAGGGACCAGGCACATGATCTACATGCAACACGTCACTATATAAGTACTCAAATGACTCCAATTTTACTTCAAAGTTTGTACAAACGAATGCACAAGTATATTCTTGAGAAATTATTCTACAAAAAGCAAAATACACAGTATTTTAATGTCTTGATCACACACCTACACACACTTGTCCACATATACTCTTTACAAACTAAAATACTCCCAACTTCTTGCTATACGCCAGACATGTAAATACTTCGGTTGACTAGGCCTTTACTCGTTACGATTAACCACATAATTTTCGTTATTCACTTCTTACACATTTTCTTAACCTTCCTCAAGCTATTCTTCTCGCTACAATAGCCAACTCCTCTTTTCAATGCGATGATGGATATGGTGGGGACTAGTACCATTATCTGCTAGTTTTCAAAAATAGGAACATAGCAGATGGTTAGGGTATTTACTCAATAAAGATATCTTGCTTATTGATTGAAACACATAACCAAAACATGAATTAGAAAACACAATATTTAACAAATCTTTACAGAAATCTTCTAATATAAAATTGAACTTATCGAGTTGTCATCTTTTTTATCCCATCATAATGTCTCGATATAACGCCAAGCCATAACATCATGCCATAAAACTTTTTACCACGCATAAGTCATGCCATATTTCTTATCGCCACATCATAATACACATTTTTACATCATAAATCGACTATGACTTGACGTATTAGGCCCTTGGATGATGCATTGGAAAAGCACACTACACACCCGAAAATACATATCCCGGGACTTTATGCATAAAGGTTTTCACATGGGTGCTCCTCCACATCTTGAATTTAGCGAGAGACCCGAGTGTCACTTTAAAGGAAATATGTCTTCTGCTTCAAAACATGGCCCATATTGCCCTGGATTTATTTTCAAATTCGCCTTTTTTTAAAAAAAATGCCCTGCCACAACCCATATTTTTTACAAAATAATTTTTTTGCAAATCACAATAGCCCGCCACGACTTGGACAGATACTTTCGCCACATACTTATGTCCACACATCTAACATCTGCATAAAACATACATCGCATCTTTACTTACCATAGATTCAATTGTTGTAAATCTTTCCATGTTTCGTATAATCGTCCTATGTCATTTCACACATTAGGTCAGTTATTTAGATGCAAATCACCATATGTTCTTCCTTAGACATCAATCTTTGTAATATTTTTATGAATGCTCATGAATGCAACTTATACATGTTATGACAATGTAATTCTCATATAAATCTAGGTTCGTCAAATTCTACGACTTACCTCATATATGACCAAACATGCCTGAATGCTCATGTACACATTCTCATTGACTCTATTATAGGTCCTTCTAGTAGTCTTTCACTAGGTCAAATTCATGAGCTTTATCAGTAGTATAAGGAAGTCGTCATTTTGAGTCTCCACACATAATTGTGTGTAGGTCATGTCTAATTCTCATGTCTTCTCATCATCCATCCATCTCTTATCCGCATTCATCTAAAGGGATCGTAATTGCCTCAACAGTCTTCTAAGTTCATTTTCTTATCATCATAACTATTTCGTATAGGTACATCTCTTCAGTCTACAAATTACTAGGTTCCATATGGGTCTAAATATTCATCAACTATAGGGTTCTATCCTTAGTATCCTTTTACCAGCCATCCCTCATCAATGCAATTTTTTGAAATAATATAATCCAAAATGAAATGCAGTAACATCTTTATTTTTTTGTTTTCTTATAGCATATGCACATTGACTTTCATACATGCAGTGTCGACATCTCTCATCACGTTTTAATGCACTTTGTTAATATAATAAATTTAAATAGTGCAAAAATCATAAATGGCACTAAATTTACTTAGGAAATATTCTAACTGTACCTTATTGGATCCCCAAAAATCATTACACAACCATAAATCTTGCCTACAAAGGAACTAAGGCTTCAACATTGCTAGTTATTCACTGTCCAGAGGCTAATATAGGCTCTAAACTGAAAATAAGGTACATGCAAATCATTTTTCAAGTCTGTCTAGATGAATCAATCAACTGATAGGCTCTAACAATTGACCGATTTCTCCTGTCCAAACAAAAGCTTAAGCTTTCGAAGGTTGTTTCAATGGCATTATCTATATTCAAGCCTTAGAGTTATAAAATGATTATTAAACCAACATGAATAGCCATTACTCCCTTGTTGTTCACCACTTATCTAAGTGACCACGAGTTTTATCGATATCCTCATTAAATTCTTCCATAAAAGTAGCATTTGAGGCTTCTAGATTATAATATTTAAGAGTAAAAATGTATAAGCTACAGAGAAAAGTTATCCTTTATCTCTAAAAGTAAGCCGCTATTTCTTTCCCCTATCACATATTCTGGCCTTCCATCCACCAACCTCCGGGGCCACCACCCCTTCACTTACCATGCCACCTTTCATTCCCGGCCTTTTACCAACTTCCGACCAACTATTCCGGTCAATCTCTAGCCACATTCCTCTATGGAACCAATTTTGAAACCTCCTAACATACCCCTTACCCGACCAACCCTAACTCTCCCTACTTCCGGCAAAATCTCCTTCCTCCGAAACCCACCCTTATTCCGTCCAACTCTAACAAAACTAAACCTCAAACTACTATAACACAAACCTCTCCAACCCTCTTTTCCTCACGTGCTATGGGGTATATGACCACCTCAGAACTAGAAAAGCTTGTTACAAATGATGAAAACATAACAACGGATGGGGTTAGTAGAAATTAACATACCCTTCCGCCGTTACCCTTGCCCAAATATGTCATATCCTCAAATAAGGATGAAGAAGAAGCCACCATAAATTGGTGTGTTAAAGGCCAATGATACGAATCAACAAAGTATTGAAGATGAAGACGAAGAGGATGATGATCACAACTGTGGTCATAAATTCATACCCGGAGGAAGATTTGGTAGGCCTACGGCTTATGAGGTAATCTAGAAGACACCTTTAAGCCATCAATCATGAGATTTTTAAAAGCAAATCTGGAATGGAAGAAGAAGAAGAATAGAAATGTGGAAGATTATAGATCCATCTTGGGGGCTAGTATGGAGGAGGAAGAGGAATAGGAAGAGGAAGAGGGTGTGGATAAAGAGAAATTGAAAGAACTTCTCAATTACAAGGAAAATGTGGCCTTAGAAAGAAATTAAATGAGCTTCTTGCAAAGATAAGGGAGAAAAAGATGAGATAAGATGATGGATGCCATTATAAGAGAAGAAGAGATGAAGAAGGCTTCAAAAGGGAAAGATGTAAAAATTCTGGCGAAACCACTGGCCATGGTCCAGCCAAAAAACTAGGAGGTACAAAATCATGGAAGTTGGAGATTCATTTGTGGCTTGAAAGTGCTCTTCAATTTATATTCCGACCAAAGTCTGGCCATTTCCCAACCTTTCTGACCAATTCAAACTCAAATCTTTAGAGGGAAAAGTACCATATGATGACAAGCATCATGTGATCTCCCCCAAAGTCAAATCAAGCAAGTACACCTATCCCATCAATCACTTTCCTAGCCTCCTACCCCCAAAAAAATTCAAATCATCCTTCTTACAATTATAATTCAAATTCTAATCCAACAAATAACTAAGTCTTACAACATTTTCACAATCCCAAAGATGCTATCCACTCACTTGACCTAAATCCAACCTTTTCCGACCCTTTTGTAACCGGTTCTAGTTCCATCTCAAACAGTCAAACAACATTTGTTCCTAATAGCTTTGAACCTGGTCAGAGTTTCAGTTAACCATTGACCGGTCAACTTTCTTCAAACATTTCTAAACCATTGGTTCCATCTACACTAAAACCAAACCTCAACCAAACTGTACCCGGTCCCATCCCTAACCTAGTATACCTAAACTGGTTCAACTTACTTCCATTTTCAGCTAAATTGGCCTCCTCAAAACCCTATCCTACCATATCCCAAACACCCTTGGAAAATCCCCTTTTCCTTAGGCTAATCTCCTCAAAAACCCATGTCAAGAATGGAAATAAACTTTGTGAAGCCATACTTTAATAATAAAGGACTCTAACCTTTGAAAAGGGTACTTTTATAGAAGAAGGAATTTGGAAAAACACACTTGTTGGTTACTCGATAGATAAGAGGCTCCCTTTCAAATTACTCAAATAAAAAGTAATGACTCTATAGGGAAAGTTTGGAATTAAAGAAGTTCAAGTAAACAAAGAAGGATTCTTGTTCTTCATTTTCAATTCGGAGGAAGAAGTTTCATTGGTTTTGAAGAAAGTGCCTTGGATCATTTTGGGGCAACAACTTTAGCTCAAACATTAGGAAAGAAACTTTGAGTTTTTAAAGAAGATTTCAAGGCCATTCCTTATTGGATCAAATTTTATGGCATTCCTACTACATATTGGTCAACTTCAGGATTGAGTACCATAGCTGGCAAAATTGGGATGCCTTTGTATGCGGATGAGATTACCTCATCCGTTAAGATTCTTGACTTTGCTCTAATTTCTGTAGAAATGATAGTTAGGAGTAACTTTCTCTAAACTGAGTATAATGAAGAGTTTGAAGTAAGAGTGGAGTATAGTTGGAGACTAAGATAGTGAAACTCATGCAATATATTTGGCCATCAATCCAATGCTTATCCTAAACTCAACCCTAAACCAACCCCTTCTTTCCCTAAAATTCATAAACAGCCTCTAATGCCAAACAAACCTAAAACAATTTAGTTCTAAGCAAAAAAGCGAGCCTATAATGCACTAATTAGCCAAACCAACAAAATTAGTCTTAACATATAAACCTCCTACCAAGTTTATCATACTTTGCCCTACCACTATCATACTCGTTCCATACCAAAAACCATACCATACCATACCAAACTTAACCGAGTCACCAAGCTAACATATATCTTAAAAGTAAACTTCTTCCCAAACAAAATGCCTTCTTAGCTCTTGTGAGGGTAGAGGAAGACATTGTTGAGGAATTGGCTGTAAAGGAATCGGATATTGTGGAAGACAAGAAGGTGATCATAGCTCTAATCGAGAGGATTGTATGGAGGATAAGAAAGTTAGTAATAGAGTTAAAGGCATTGTGGAAGGTGAAGAGGTAGTAGTCAAACATTCACCTTTACTTTGAAGTCTCAAAATCAATATGGTTAGTGAACTTAATAGGCAGAAGAAATGGAATGCTAGGAGAAGTAAGCAAAGGAAAAAGAAAAAGGATAAAGAAGCTGAGGAAGATCTTGGAAGCTCGGAAAAGGGGAAACAAGTAGATGAAAGAAGTAGTCCTATTAGTAGATCTAGAGAGGCCGGGCTCGACCTTTACTTGGATGAATCCAATTGCATGTTAGAACCTGAGGGGTTTAAATGACCCTTCAAAGCAAGTTGAGGTTAGAAAACTTATCTTTGATAATAAAGATTTGTGTATTTGTTTAATTGAGAATAAAGTTAGTCTTGATAATGTTCATAATATTTGTAAACGTATGTGGCCAAAATGGAATAGTGTTCACAATTGCTCTATTGCTTCTAGATGTCGAATTTTGAATGGTTGGAATCCAAAATTTTGGGATCCTAAAGTGATTGAAAGTACTAACCGTTTTGATTATTGCAAAATTGTATTGTGTTCTAAAGATATAAAATGTTTTTCCCCTTTTGTGTATGGTTTGAAATATGTTCAAGAAAGAAGAAGTCTTTGGTCTGGAATATCCAATATTGCAAAAGAGATTCAAAATGAGGCTTGGGTAGTTCTAGGATATTTTAATGCAATCCGGTTCACTTATTAGAAAGTTAGAGGCACTAGGGAATAGCCTAGTTATATGGAAGTGTTCAATGATGGTGTACTTGAATCCATACTTGAGGACTTGAGATACGTGGGCATCTTCTTCACTTGGCAAAATAATAATTGGGGTATCTGATTTGGAGGAAACTTGATAGAGTGCTTGTGAATTATTAAGGGCTCAAAGTTCTTCCCAATCCCAAAGCTAAATTCCTATCCTACTGTATCTCGGATCATACTCTTATGATTGCTTCTTTAGGTATTCATTTTGAGAGGGAGCTGAAACCTTTCAAGTTTTTCAACTATTAGAAAGATTTTCTATAATTCAAGAGAATAGTAGAGGAAGCTTGGAATGTCAAAGTTTGTTGTCATAAGATATAAGTATTTTGTACCAAACTTAAAGCGGTTAAGAACACCCACAAGGAGCTTGCTAGAAGGAAAAAAAGCTCTTAATTCCGAATTAAAGAAGGTTATGGGGAAAGTAGATTCCATTCAATGAATCTTGACTCTAAACTACCTAATCAGGTTGAACTTCATATAATTGGTGAACTCAAAGCTCACGCTAACTGTTTAGACATTCAAGAGGAAAGTAAAGCTAGGCAAAAAAGTGGAATAACATGGTTGAAGGAGGGAGACCACAATTCTTCTTTCTTTCATAAATCTCTTAGGCAAAGGTCTAACCATAATAGGATTAAGTCTCTTACTAATGAAAGAGGGGAAGAGATTTCGGATCCAAGGATTATCAAAGAGGAAATGGTTAACTTTACAAAGATCTAGTCGAGCCTAAATTTGCTTACCCTAGGGGAAACTTGCTTGCTGAGTTCACGATATTCATCCCAAAACTTTGATAATCTTACCCTTATTGTTATAAAGGAAGAAGTAAAGGATGTTTTGTTCAACATTAATAGAGATAAGGCTTCTAGTCCTAATGGCTTCACTAGGTATTTTTTCCAAAGTACGTGGGAAATTGTGTGGAATGATTTTACCAAATGGCTCTTGAATTCTTTGAAAGAGAGTTCTCAAATAATTAAATTCTACCTTCTTAGCTCTTATTTCCAAAATTCCTAACCCGAGTAGCTTGAAAGACTTTAGGCCCATAGCTTGTTGCAATGTCTTCTGCAAGACTATCTTAAAGATCTTGGTAAATCGTTTGAAACCATTTCTCCCAGCCTTGATTGATGAAAGTCAATTCGCTTTTATACAAGGAAGAAAGATTAGTGACCAAGATGAATCTTATAAAAGCTTATGATTTGGTATATCAAAATTTTTTGTGGGATGTATTTAAATGGAGGGGGGGTTTGAGCTTATTCATTGTTTGGGTAATAGAATGTGTCACAATGACCTCGTTTTCCATTAGTATGAATGGTAGTCCCCATGGTTTCTTTTAGGGGGTTACGTCAAGGATATCAACTATCCCCCTGCCTCTTTGTTTTGTGCATGGATGTCCTTTCTAGCATTCATAAAATTAAGACTTCTTAAGGCATCAAATTCCATTGGAAAGCGTCTAAAATCAAGTTAACACACCTTTGCTTTGTAGATGACCTTTTGCTATTTGGAAGAGGGGAAGTTGAATCGGCTAAGTTGATAAAGGAGTCTCTAAAGGTATTTTCTTTACTTTCAGGTATAGAGCCCAATCTGGTAAAGAGTAATCTTTTTGTGGCCAGGGTCAATCATGGTCTTAAAATAAGACTATAATATACCTTTGGATTTCCCCTTGGCATCTATCATATGAGGTATCTTGGAGTGCCTCTTAGCACAATGAAGCTTAGGAAATTGGATTGATTTCCACTTAAGTAAATAATTAGCAAAATAATCTCATCTTGGACAAACAACTTGATTTCCTATGCACGAAGACTACAATTTATTAAGTTGGTCTTCTTCAATATTCAGTGTTATTAGAGTATGTACTTTATCATTCCTAATTTGGTTACTAAGGAGTTAAAAAGTTTGCTAAGAAAATTTCTTTGGTCTGGGGTTGAGTTTAAGAATCACATTGCTAGGGTGGCCCGAAAAGATGTCACTATTACCTTTGACGAATGGGGAGATGGGATTAAAAAGATTAAGGAATAGAATAGAGCTTTCTTGAATAAAGGGGTTTGGAACTTGTGTGATAATGGACATGCTTACATTTGGAAAGATTGGGTTAAGGCTATTAATAAGAAATTATGAATTTTGGTAAATAAAAATTTCGCAAAGTTCTCAAGGTTTGGAGGAAATTTCTCCACTAAGGAAGGAGCTTATTGATCACATTCAAATTAAGATTGGGAATGGAGAAAATAAATATTTTTGGTTTGATCCATAGTTATTAGAGGGGGCCTATTTGCAAGACCAACAATGATAGGATCATCTTAGAATCCGGCTTGGGAAAGAACCTCAAAGTAGGCAACCTTTCATACTCGAGAGTCTTTTACTTAGCTCAAATTGCTTTGGTCTCTTAGATCTCCAAAATAAGCCAATACCAAATATTTCTTGAACCAGTTCACTCGTATTACTCATTTTAAATCAATTTAAATCATTTTTATTCTAATTTTTAAAAAAAATTAACTCAGTAAATGATAAGTTGACTCGACGATGCTACTACTAATAAGATTATAAATAGTAGTTACCAAACCCCATTCTCTACACCATAAATACATACAACTAATCAACCGATAACCATACAGTACAATAACCCAAATGTTTTATATACAAATTATCAAAATTTAGGTAGCATTTCCCCATAAATACGTACATAACCACCTAGATTATACAACATCTCCATAAATAGTACAAAATATAGATATAGACTGTTAATAGCTAATGTATCCATCATGGTCTACAAAATAATACTACGCTATATATACAACGCCCTGTTGTACAAAAATACTGCAACTATATGATAAAAAAATATAAACATGTACCGATAGTTGCCCCGATCTCGGGCTTCGTCTAAGCATACAAAATCGGCTCCTACCTCCTGATCTCTGCCCTAATCTTCTTATCGCTCCGAATCATCTATCGAGTCCACGTATGCATACATGAATAACGGTGGATGAGTAAGACACTAATATGCTATGAATATCAATTTACAACTATGCCAAGGTATAAAAGTGCAAATAACTAACCCCCCCACACCACACACACACACACAGAGACACACACACACACACATGATGGATGAGTTTTAAAAGCAGTGCCATCACCTTCTAAGGCCTTGGTTTCTTTGTTTAGATAATTTTAGGGGAAAAGTTTATCCATAAAAGAATTTTCACGAAGTTTTTATATTTCTCTCATTATCTTGATGTTTGGCAGTTATGTGAAATATTATTTAAAAATTTATCTCTAGATAGACATTAACTATTTAACTGAACCTAGAAAAGTTTCACTTATATGTTTAAGGCTTAGAGTGATAATTTTATTTAACTTTTGAGATTAGTTTGATTGGCATCTTATAATTTAAGAGTAATACTTATTTGACAAAGGTCAAAAATTATAATAGTGTTATAAATCATTTCACTATGACTGATGCAAGTGTGGGGTTAAATAATTAAATGAAAATATTATTTATGACGCAATCGTTGATGTAAACATGAACTCATCATTTATTATCAACTGTCCCATTGTTTCTTCATTTCGCCTATAAATTGGGCACCTTTTTCCCTCATTTTGAACACACAAAACACACACACAAAAAAAAAAAAACAAAAACAAATATTGTACCTCCTAAAATACTAAATTTTCATATATAAAATAAACTCATTCCGGTTCTACCATTGACTAAACTCAATTTTAACTCTCAAATCAAACTTGAAACTGAACTATGTAATTATAGCCTCTTTATAAATTTTATACTATTTTTTATTTTATATTATTAGATAATTTTACAATAAATAGTGTTTTTTAACACTTCTATGGCATATGCTAATCTAGGAAATGAATTTTTACTTATATAAAAATTATGTTAATAACTTTGTTTTTCTTAACAAATAAACAAAAATTTTAAGTTGGTTACTAATCAAGAACAAGGTGCCCTAAAATTGGAATGAGTGTGAAAAAACCCTCGATAGTCTCGGAAATGTTTTCCATGAAATTTATAGGAAAATTCTTTTCCTCCATGTTTCCCCCATACTCGAGCAAAAAAAATAGAGTATAAGTTCATATCCCAAAAAAATAGTATTTAAACTTGAAATATAACTATTTTTTTAATTTAGTAAAAAAAAAAAAAAACATTATCAATTACTCACTGTAAAACAAAAAAATTAAAATCTTTCACGTAACAATAGGACTAAACTCGGAGGTAACAAAAAATAAATTTGCAATCATGTGGAATTTTCTTTGTATGCTCCAATTTTTAAGCATTTTTACGATTATTCATGCGTATGCAGCTCTTCTTTAAATGATTTGTTGAGGCTTATTAATTAGCATTATTTATATTTTATAAGATAAATTCTTGCATAGGCCATTTATAATTGAATATAAAAAAATTATACCTAAAGAACTACTACGTACGGCAAATTATAATTTTTTATCATTTTGATTACAATTACTATTTTTTAGATGATCAACCTGCACGAAATCTTGATGAGTAATATAAAATTCTTGAGTAGATATCTTAATCTTCCCACTACGTACGTTGCTTAATTACTTGAATATTAGTTACAATGTTTATACTTTTTCTTTGAACTCTTTTTTCCATTTCAATCATTTCATATGGAGTTCGAGTGAAAAGGGATCAAGATTCCATTGAACTTTGTTTTTCCTTAGCTATTTCCAAAGTTACTAAAATTATTCGCCGTTATGTTATTACTTTATTTTACGTTCTTTTTGGTGCAATGAATTTTATAGAGGAAATATGATAGAAAATATTTTCTTAGATCCTTATTTTCTAGTGATGATATTTTTTTTCTGTTGCATTTTTACATTGGAAAATCCTTAGGGGCGTTGAATAAATGCATGATACATGATTTCAAATACAAATTCTTATATTCAAATTGCCAAGTTGTCTCTTGTCTATCTATAAATTCAGCAGTAATTTGAAAGGTTTACCTATTCAAGAATCTCCATAGCTATACTTATTTCAACTCCTTGAAGTACGTCTTTCGTCGTGGTTGGGTGCCTAGGTATCTGTCATAATTTTTTCCTATTTTACTGAACTTTAATGTTATGAAATCATATGATGCTAAATCGAATGATTTTATCAATGTGTATAAGTGATAAATCATAGATCAAACCGCTGAATCAGAAAAATGAATAGGAGGTCTCTATTAATTTTATACAGAGTTGGCTATAAAGTTTGGTCCTTATATATATATATATATATATATATATATATATACAAAGTGTAGTCAATTAGGTTTAGGGCATTTGTTGAATAACGTGGAAGGAAAGAATGGTGGAGGAGGATTTTGAATGTTGTTTGTTAACCCATTATTTAGTGTGTCTTAAAGATTGAAATTTGGTAATGCCATGATTGCACTGCCCACTAAATCATCACTATTTAATTGAGGCATCTAACTTAGTGCTAACAAACAATTTATTTCTTATAAATTTGTATACACAAAAGAAAATAGATGACAACTTCTACACCATAAGCTGCGATAAATAATCTGTATATATAAATCAAATATGAAACATAGACTAACCTTGGCAATAGGAATTGAAACAATTCTAGCTGCTTGCGAGCAACTTGTACTCGACTTTTTAAATATTTCAATCGTGAATTTTTGGAGCTCGAGTTACTAATCATTTTAGTTTTGGAGCTCGAGCTCCAGCTCGGGAAATAAGATAATTGAATTGAAACTCATGAGCGGCTCAAGTACTATCTTATTAGTAATTTTTATTTTATTTTTTTTGTAGTTTTTTTTTTCTTGCTTATTTACATATATATAAATTAAAAATCTGTTTTATAATAATTAATAGCCATAAAAAAGTTTCCATTTTAAAAACGAAACAGGCACGTAACAAAAATGTGAAATGGAAAATACCGTCTTGAAAACAAAAGAGAAACGAAAAGCGGCGTTATTATTTATAAATATATAAATAATATTTGACTTTGCTAGAAAATTAGTATACAATGTTGCGTATTTATGTAAATTAGTAAACAATGTTGCATATATATGTGTATGTATGTATGCGTATATATATAGTTTTTCAAATAAGTTTATTATATTAAAACAAATTCATATAATATAGTATTAGTATTATTAAAAAGGTGATTAAATATGCTTAATGTTTTATTTTTAGCGGATTTCCATATAGTAATACAACTTTTTGAGGCGTGTCCCAGTGACTCAAATCTCTACATTGCTCGGCTCAAAACCACCCATATATATTAGGTTCGTTCGGTTGCATCTTATAGATATAAAATTACACTTTTTGATTGGGAGTGAAAAATTAGATTTTTATCCAATACTTATAAATATGATAGATGTATTTAGTAAATAAACAATATACTTATTTGTATTGATAGTGGTGAAGAGTAATTGGTAATGGTGTAAATTGTAAGAAAAGTATTCTTTTTTGAGAAAAAGTATCAAAAATTTTACTTTTAATGCAATTTACTTTTATGACTCGAAAATATAAATAAATATTTTTTTGTTTTCGCACCAAACACACTTTTTACTTTTATAAACAAAAAAAGCAAAAGTAAATATTTTTGTGTGACTATCAAACAAGCCCATTATCATTAGACAGAAAAAACACATGGGCTTTAGATCAATACTTTTGTATTATGTTCAAATCTAGTCATAAATGGACCCCTTGTTCCAAGAGACTCATGAATTTGGAAACAAGATGGGCCTATTCATTGGTTTTAGTCCATCATTTGGAATGTGACCATTTTTCGGCCCCATTACCATAAATATGAGCCATTATTCAGGCCCATATCGGTTAATATAGGACAGTTTCACCATATCATTCCTCTTTTGGGCTTCAACGAATAAGCGGTATATATGATTCAGATCGGATCGGATCGGTTGAACCTTCAATCAAAGATATTCCCAATCTGGAGCGGTTCTTAACTTTTGAAACCAAATTGACTTGCCCAAGTTTGGTTCAGTTCCTCTACGGTTCGGTTCGGATCGGATTCGGTCTTAAGCATTTCTTGATAATTAACAATTTGGGTCTCATAACAATCGTTATTAAGTAATTTAATTTTAATTAGCAACTAGATTATATATGTTATACTAAAATTTGACAATAATTCCCCAATTAACAAAAAAAATATACAAAAAATCTAGCAAGATACAAAGACTAAGCTATACTTACTGTAAATTACACGTAAACTTTGTCCATGTGCATGCATTACAATAAGACTATGACCATCATGTTGTAATTAATAATATAAGATTTAGGAGGATATATTTTGGCATGACATTTTACCAACATGAAAATGAATAATTTCATGCAATGGAGAAAATGTAATAGTAAAAAAAATATTTGCATGATTTTAAAATTGAGCACAAATGGGGGTGCAATAATGCAACAACGAAGTTGCAAAATTTAGATATATCGATTCATTGGAAATACATATATATATAATATATAATGTAATGATTAATAAGTACTATGCTACTATCTAATTTGGAGAATTTATATTTATACGTATGATGGTATATATATACATGTATAAACTAATTTATAAGTATATTATTTTAAATTGATTCTTGTCCAAGCTTACGTTCTTATCAAATCGATCCAAACTTATATCCAGATCGATCTGGTTTCTATTATATTTATAGTAATCTGAGACTTGACTTGAAAATTATGTTTCCTACCGGATTAGTTCCAAATTAAGAACATACCAATTCAGATTGAAAATTTCTATCCAATTTATGAACGATTCTTGATCGGATTTCGATTCCTCCCTTTTTTTTCACAGCCCTAGCTCTTATAATTCGGATCGGAGGACTACATACCAGAGCATGCCCCATAGCTCCCTTCCCGAATTTTGGACTTATAATCTCAGTCATTTGTGTTTTAATCCAATGACAAGAGTTACGCTTCACAACTACGCTATAGAGCAGAGTGTTGTGTACTCCTTTGCTTTTCCATTTTATAATTGTTAAACTTACAATTGCAACAATTATGTGATTATAACTTACAATTGCAACAATTATGTGATTAGGACTTATAATTGAAAATAAGCTTACTAGAGGAACAAGTGCACATATATAGCTAGAGTCAACACTTACTTTTTAGTTTAAATAAATAAATGAGCTCATTTGACACCGATATCATATTAAATTTATAATTTCAACAATTATATAAATAAAATTCATCCATGAAAAAACGATTGTAAGGAAGGAAATAATTTTAATTCATCACAAAAAATACAATAAATTCTCACACAAATTCTCTTTCAATTCTCATAGCTCAAATTTCATGTGCTCTCGCACTGTGAGTTTCTCACTAGCTAAAACAAGAATATAAACATTAGTAAAATGGATCTTTGTCATAGGCGGACCCATGAGGTGTAGAGGACCTCAAAAATTTTCATAAAATTTATTTGTAAAATAAACAAAAATTCATGCATCCTCTTTACACAGCTCCTTAAAAAAAAAAAGTCAAATATATATATGATAGATATACAAATATACAAATAATAAAACACAGGAACTGTTACGGTAATTAAACCAAA
>MKEJ01073885.1:0-12541 GCA_001753735.1 Embelia ribes | reverse complement strand
ATTGGCTTTCAATAATTTTTCAACATGTATTTCTCATTCATCATTAATTTTACTTAACAAAGAACTCCCCCCCCCAAAAAAAAAGCCCAAAACCAAATTAAAATAAAACAAGCGAGATGTGAAATTTTGAGTGAGATACCACATGGTAATAGAGAGAGATGGACTAAATCATTCTTCATGGGCTGTGAAATTTTGAACAGAAGAAATTTTGTAGCTTTAAAATGGATGATTTTTTAAGGGGATCGAAGTATTCAATCTCAATCAAACGTATTGGAGTAACAGAGTGGAGGACGAGTTATAGATTCGACCTCAATCAGATGAATTAGAGTAATGATTTTGGGGTAAATTTGAATGAAGTGAAGATGCAACAAAACCCTAATTTCGTAAGAAATGCAGATTCAATTTATCTTTCAGCCTTAGAAGTGTATATTCAACCTCAATTAAATGAAATGGAGATGCAACAAAACCCTAATTTCATTCCAGGTTAGAGTGACTATTTAATCTCTAAATTTTCTTTACTGGTAGATATTTGTTTCTATACTGTCCTTTGTAGATAAATTTATGTATATGGATGTTTCATTGCCTGTTATGTGTTATACTTGCATAAATAGATTCTTGCTTGCTTATACTTGCCTGAAATTTGTGCAATGCTTTGGTGATGGAAATCTAATGAGGCTTATATATATTGGACTGGATATATTTAAATGTCTTAATACTACCATTGAAGAATCCTCACACCTACTATAACACCCAAAATATATACCAGTTTAGAAATATATAATTGAAGAAAGTATTATTTCAACGATAATTGTTTCTAATTGTTTTACAAGTTTAGAAAATGTGTATGTTAAAATGTTGATCGAGGATTTATTTTCACCAGTTTAGGAACATATTTTCACAAAGAAATTACATTTCACGCAATAAAATAGAAGTTAAGAAACACATAATTGTATAGTAGTTAAACCATATTTTTATAAGTTCTTAAATTTCTAGTGGTTTTACCAATTTTTCTCAAGTCTTAACAGGTTTTTATTTTCCTTTTTCACTAGTTTTTATTGAGTTGTTTCACCAGTTTTTATTTAGTTGATTTACCATTTTCTAATTATTATAGGTAATTTACAAGTCGAGGAGGCAACAATTAAATAATCTTTGCAATCGACTAAGACAGTGTGCACCACATTTATAGGGTTGTAGTTTGACATAATTAAGATGGTTGTTGATTATTGGAATCAATATGCTCATCAAACTGGATTTAGTGAGCGTACCAAGAGCGAACACAAAAGTAGAAAAAATAGAGCGGTGATAGGCAAAGCATATCTATGTTCTCGAACGGGTTCAAAGGCTGAAGATAAACGGAGTATAAATGTCAAATGTCGACCGGATACAAGATCGGAGTGCCCAATCAAAATGGCTGTTAGTTTGAATTTGGAAATAGGAAAATTTTACATGAAAACCTTCGAAGGAAATCATAACCATCTGTTAGAAGGCAAGGACACAGTTCATTTGCTAAGAGCACATCAATCGATCAATGAGCTTCAGGCTTCTGCTATTAATGTTGTATTGCGTGTTGGGTTCAACCCTATTGCAACACATACATACTTGTCAGTAGAAGTGGGAGGTAGTGATCGTATAGGTTGCAGTATTGAAGAAATTAAGTGGCATCTTAGAACCAAAAGGTTGAAGAATATGCTTACTGGTGAGGCTACTACTATTATGGCCTACTTTGACAAACAATCCAGTATGAACTCTTCATTATTTCGACAATTCCAATTTGATTGTGAGGGTAAAAAAACTAATTTTTTTTGGGCTGATTCCAAAATGTTGATCGACTTCTAAGCTTTTGGTGATGTGGTGACATTCGACACTACGTTTGGTACTAATAATGAGTAGATATTACTAGAAATTTTTATTGGTTACAACAATCATAAACAAATTGTGGTCTTTATAGGACTTTGTTGTATAACGAGACAACTGATTCTTTTGCATAGGCTTTCCAAATGTTCGTTTAGTATCATAGGAGTAAATTTCTTGCGATTGTATTTACAAACCAAGATCCTGTGATGAACAAAGCACTTAGAGTCGTTATGCTTATTGTACGACATGGTTTGTATTTTTAGCTCATAAGCTAGAACGCAATGAGAATTTAAGATTTTGGAAGGCCATTGGGAAAAATTTAATGATGAGTTTTACAAGTGCATGTATGACTCTCTTGATATAGAGTATTCGATGAAAAGTGGAATAATATACTTCAAACATTTAGATTAATAGGAAATACATGGCTTAAGAAACTTTATAAGAAGAAAAACAAGTGGTGTATTGCTTGCTTGAAAGATGTATTCACAGTCGGTATACATAGTACACAATTAAGCAAAAGTGTGAATGCTAGATTGAATAAAGTATTGGGTAGTGGTATGTCGATGGAGAAAATTTTCATTGGCTTTCATTATTTTTAATGAAAATTAGGGACAAATAGTTACTAAGTAATTGTAAATCTCGACAAACATCTTCTCACCTTGCAACTCAGGGTTCTTTTATTTTGAGGCAAGGTGCTAAAATATATACTCCGAATATATTTAAGCTTTTTTATGAGTAGTGGGATTTCAAACACAACATTTTGCTTGAACAATATTGGGTTTTGACTGGGACACTGCACGTAAGGGTTGCGATTGATGGGGGAAGATCATATGAGGTAAATTTCAACCGATCAATAATGACTTTCTTGTAGTTGTTGTACACATGAAATGTGTGGATATTTGTGTAGGCATATATTGAGAGTCTTTAATGTTTATGACATTCACGAGATTCCGGAGAAATACATTTTAAAAAGCGGTTTTGCATCTATGGTTACCCCTTCCCCTGACTTGACAGAGAAGCAGAGATACGTATTTTGTGTTTGAAAATGTCAAAACTTGCACTTCGAGCATGTCGGAAAATTATTCCTATGGATGACTTTGTCCGTCGATATATTATCGAATGTCATGTATATATTAATGGATTTGATAATCATGAGATAAATGATGATAATAATGAAAATGGTCGAGTATCTGAAATTCATTTAAACATTGGAATGCATGTTTTAAAGAAAAAAGAAACTAAGAATAATGGTCGCAAACGGAGATTCTTATCATGTCTCAAAAAAGGTAAGAAAAAAATTGGTAAATCAAAAAGTTTAACTGCACTCGTATCCGAAATGCAACCTGAAATGGGAAGAATTTGCTCTATGTCAATGATCTTATCTTGAGTTTATGATGCTATTGTCATGTGAGAACTTGTTTAATTTTGAATGTTTTAATGTAAGTTTTCACAATGCTATATTTCGAACTGTTTTGAGCAATTAGGAACTGGTTGGAACTATTGTTTTTAACCATTTTAAAGTGGAATAAAATGGTTTTTAGTAATCTATGTTGTTTTAGATGCAATGTCTGTGATCTATAACATCTTGTTTTAATTTTGGAGTTGTTTGAAGCTATTTTAAAGCAGTTTATTGCTGTTATAACCAGTTAAGAGCTATTTTTAAGCATTTTCGAATTGTTTTTACTAGCTTGGCATTGTTTTTAAGCAATTTGGAGCGGTTTTGACCAATTTTGAGTTGTTTTTAAGCAATTTGGAGATGTTTATAAGCAATTTGGAGCTGTTTGAACCAGTTTCGAGCAGTTTTAAGTCATTTGGAGCTGTTTTAACCAGTTTGGAATTGTTTTGGAGCTCTTTTATTAGATTTAAAGATGTTTTAAAGCAATTTTAAAAGGATTTTATCGGATTTGGAGTTGTTTTCTCATATTTGCATTTGTGTCTCAATGCATAGCAAAACACAACTTTTACCATGCTAAAATAAAACTCTTACCATGCCAAAATACAACTTTTAATCACATTAGCATCTCAATATCATAGCTAAATATAACTCTTACAATTATACTAGCGTCTCAATACCACAACACAATATACCTCATACAATTACATTAGCATCTCAATACTATAGAAAAATACGACTATTATAATTATATAGCAAATACACTTCGTAGGAAATACATAACAAATGCATTTTCATAAACTAGGGTAGATACATATTTCTCCCAAGCTTGCGATTGTAGTAATTAATTAATCCAACAATAACAACAAAACTCACAATTAATATACCAAAAAAGCATGTGCGCATCAATTTAAAATTTTTATTTACACTGCCAACTTCGCTCACAAGCTTCTTGTTAATTGTACTTAGCCTCTTGTTACTTTCCTCCAACTCTTCCAATTCAATCCAGCTCTTGCTTGTATACGGTGATTCATACCATTTGACAAAGCTTCATTGTAGACATCCATGATATGCACGGCCGAGATTTCTTGTTGTGTGTAATATTTGTAAACGAGTTTCAAAGGCATAACAATAACAATGAACAATTACAAATCTATTGTTACTTTACGATTCTCGACTCAAAGAAGATTTGCTTGTCATTTCTCCAACAGCTATAACAATGTTAACATCACATTCAACATCATTTCTCCAACAACAATTTTACTTAATAAACAGCTACAAATTAATGAAAATAAAATAATAGTCAATATCAGTTTTTGCCTCTTTCAGCTATTTTATCGAATACATTGTAGCTATTTAGAGGTAATAACATCATGTTACCACTAAAAAGCAACTACCAATCAATTGAAATGAAAATTAAAGGTAATAACAATTTTTCTTCTTAGAGGTATTTCATCGAACACGTAAGCATTTACCAATAACATGGTAACATCAAATTTAAAAATAGTTACAATGAGAAATATATATCTTTACACATCAATTGTTATTTGAGGTATTTTATCCAACAAATTGTAAGCATATAAAAAGTCACACTGAACAAGTCTTTTTAAAAAATTTACACATTTTTTTACATGTAGAAAAAGAATCTCGTATAAATATAGAAAAAATTCCCTGGACACATTTGTATGTAACATAAATTTTTTTACAGCATTGAATTTGAATTTATTAATTGTGTAAATAAATACATTTGTGTGAGATTCAGAATGTTATTGGAAGTAAACTAAATTGCTAAAATGAAGAATAATTGATTTTCAATTTCACTTGATAACATAAAAGAATTGATTTTCAAAACGGAGAAGATTTGATCTTACAACCCTTAGTGTCTTGTCTATTTTGGTTCTGTATTATTCTTCTCTCTCTTATGTATATGTTAAAGATACAAAATATATTCATTTAAAAAATTTTCACATTTTGCTTAATTTTTCTTTTTTCATTCGATGTAAAACCTTTTTAACAGCCGTTAGATCTACATCTTTTAATCTAATGGTCCCAAATTGATAAACGGAATCTATCTTGCGAGGTGATGGACAGACCCTCGTATCCCCCAAAGTTTCGGTCTAGCAAGTACGTTAGTAAGGTTAGGATGCTGAAGAAACGTGGTGGAGCAAGGAGACTTTTTCTGTTACATACTAGCCTGTAACTAATAATTGTAACAAATGTATCAATCAAAGCCGTTTAATACATGCACTGTATGCACGACTTCTAACATTATTTCTGTTAAACTTTATTTTATAAATCAAAATAAATAATTATGCATAGATATTGCGGAGCACATCAATCAGTTCACCATCTAAATACAGTATATCTGCACACACACACATATATATATATATATATTAGACTTATAATGATGCACTATCATTTCACTTCAATTCATGAGGTCAGCTGCAAGTAGTAGTTGTAGTTCATTTCCTACTTTAATACTAAAATTAATTTCTATTGTACCTACACTGTAAGTTCCAGCTCCAGCTGGCTGGATTTGTTCTCCGTACCAACCAACCAACCTCCACTTGCTGCGTGGTACACCTGGCGTAGGAAGATGGGTTTCTCAATTTTATAATTTTATTTAAAAAATTATATTCGTTTGGCTAAAAATTACTTCAACTTTATACTTTTGTAAGAAATATTTAGGCATTCTTTGCTTCCTCACGTACTTGTATTTTATTTAGTACAAAGTTGTGCCATGCATAAGAAGTAATTTTACTACTTTGTCCATTTACAAATAATTATAAAATTTAATTATATATGTATTTTTAATAAATTTTAAAATATAATATTTTAATATAGCAAAAATATCAAAATATATTTTTTCATATAAAATGAGGACAAATTTAATATTTTTGCTATATTAAAATATTATATTATTATATTTTAAAGTTGTGTAATTATTTGTAGACGGAAGAAATAACTATTAAAGGAGAAACGACAGCAAAGTTAGCACATATCTAACTCTTTTTTTTTTCAAATGGTATATATTTGGGTTTGAGTTCATCTGCCGATGTATAGTTTCTTTTGTTGAGTCACCAGTAAGCATCAATCTCACATCGACCTCCATATGCCTACATGCTGGAATGTGGTAGCTTTTCCGTCCTCAAATTTTTATATACCAAATAGAAAAGGGGAGGATTATCTTAATTATTTGATTTTAACAATAAAATCTAATACAATTTTAATCGAAATCAATTTGGTCCGGATATAGACTAGACTTTAAAAAATCAATATTAGTTGATTATTATTGATCCGTCACTAAACTAGTCTGATTTGTAAATTACGGTCCAAACCTCATATTAGCATACTATTAATCCGGAACCGAATCTTTCCAAACATGGGTTTGGACCTGGAACAACTTAAACAAAATTATTTATTAATATTTAACATTGCCCAACTACTTCTAATATTGTTATAATCTGATCTTGTATTGTTATTGCACAATTATTTTTAGTTTGAAGTTAAAAAATTAGATAGAATTATGATAATTCCAAAATGCTGCATCGAAATAAAAATTACATACCATAGATAACTTGTTACCATGCGCTATATGCATGGTGACAAAATTATATAAGGATAATTGAATCGCCACAACATGTAACCAACAACAACTATACAACCTTTATAATCTTTCTCTTTTTACACTTATGCATTCCTTTTTATTTTTATTTTTTGAATGATTTAAACATATAAAGTAAATAACACTAGTAAGTTATACAAATATTCAATATGAAAGTGTCATAGTAAATATTATTAAAAATTAATATATGAAAAAAAAAGATATATTTTGATATCCTTTTATTTATCTAATAAATCTAAATTTATAATTTGTAAAAGTACATCAGCTTGTAGTTATTGGTAAACAATAAATCTTATACTGAATTCTAGTTCTTAACAAAAAATTAAAATAAATTTGAGTTGATATTTACTTTAATATTAAAAGAAAGTGTTCTAGAACCAATACGAACAGATTCAAAACCGATCCAGTTGAACCAAGAACCAGACCGAATTTGAACCGATCTGTGAAAGAACAATCCAAAACCGAACCAACTTGAACAAATCGGTTTTAGTTCTATCATAAATGGAATGGTCCCGAATTTGGCATGGAACCAATTCGATTTAGACTGTGCAAACCCCTGCTAGTTGCTATATAAATGGAGTCATAATCCTTTGTCTCCTTAATTGTGCTACCTTTTATGTCCTTTTGAGCTAAAATTATTTCGAAACAAACTTACTACAAGCATAAATAACTTATAACATCATTATACATCTAACAAATATGAAATCTTACATTACGAAATAATGTAATCTTAAGTTTTCATTTTTTATACGTAACAAAACAAGTACATTGAAAATGTATAGAAATTTATAATTATGATGTTAGATAATTATATTTTCATATTTGGAATATGTGTTATGATATTAACGGTCATTTATATTTATTGAAAATTAATTTTATTAAAATTTTGGCTTAAAAACTTTGAGAGGATACAAAAAAACAAGACTCACCATAAAAGGAGTGGAGCATCATGACTCATATAAATGATTTTTCTCCCCAGATCACCATTAAATTAAAAATGGACGTACCATGCATTGGTCATATTGAAGATATTTTAATTCCAAAAAAAAATATGGACAATATTTATCAAATTCAAAATGGATATTTTTCTTATTATAGATATTGTCATTATTAGCTTTATATTTTCCATTATTGTAGGGATTTATTCCCATATTATTTCCCAAATCATTTTGTACGGGCCCTCTATAAGAGGCTCTTTGAACATGTTGAGAAACACAACAGAGAGACAATATTATTCACTCTAATTAATTGATATTTATCAGGTCAGGATTAATTATTAAGATGTTAATAATCATATAGTTATTATTATTATTATATACATATATATTTTTAAGTTTCAATTTTATTAATTCTAAAAAAAAATTACAATGAAGTATAAGGCGACATCTGCCCAACCAACATTATAATTCGCTTAAGAAGGAGTTATAACGCTATTAGTTTAAAACAAATTACATAGCCAATTAATATACAAAACTAGACTAGAAATACACATCATAATATAAACTAGTCTGATACAAATTAAATATATAATAAAATACTATATCAGGCTAGAAATACACAAAAAATACGTAAGAGGTCAAACCAATCAAATCATAACATAAATAGAGCTTAAACATAAACTCTATTTTCGGAAAAGAATATTTGCATCCACCGCCAATGATCTTAAAACTCATTAGATGATTGATAGTCTATCCTATGCAGCATCTACTACTCGACATCCAAACCCAATTACTTATAGCCAGGGTATGCGACCAAGTTCCACAACATGGCCTTGAGAATACGAAACATGAAGCGCAATACAAAAAAATTTCTGATTCTCAAGAGTTAGGTCTGCGAAACTTCTAACCGAGTAATATCGTAGAATGACAATAAACTTAGAAACTAAACTATCTATGTTGGCCAATAGAATGAAAGTGGATTCTACCAGATATGCTACAACTATCAATTCACATTTCAGCATGACGTGGATACAAATAGATAAAAACTTATTCGGACAAAACAACATATTGGTCTACCAAAATCCATTAATCAAAAAACAAATTCTAAAAATAAGATGGGAGGAGGTTTCGCTTGAAACAATAGTCTCCCACCCCCCCCACCCCACCCCACCACACCACACCCCATTTGTAAGGCCATGTAATATAAAACTTAAATAGTTTGTAAATATTGAGGACTAAAGATATAATTTAGCAAGAATTATCTGAAAACTAGTTGTTTTCTCAAACTTTTACATTATTTTCTTTTTTGTGTCCTCAAAATAGAGAGCGAAAAGAAGAAAAGATTAGAAGAAAGGGTAATTCAAAATCTCCACAATTCGAGAGAAGAAAAACTCCAAAAAATGAACTACCCACGGATTAGGAATTTTTATCTCATTCTCGTCATTTTGAGGTAAGTCTCAACCCCTAAACTTTTGGGTTATTCATCACCACTTTAATCCTAAATCACCCAAAACTCGTGAAATCGGTTAATTGGTGATTAGATTATCGTTAATGACGAAATTTTGTGGTTAATTTTCATGAAGGATTTGTGTGAGTGTAGGGTGTTTGGGTAGTAGTACTAGGGTTCGTGTCCAAGGGTTCTTAGAAGAAAATCGCTAATTCTAATGAGGCACATTGCCGAAATTGAATCCTATGCTATTGATTTAACTGTAAAATTTTGGGTTTTGAGGTTGTAAAAGCTGTAGTTTAAAATTGGGTTTTCGAAGGTTGATGTTCGCCTATAGCGAACTGGTCAGAAATGAAGTTCGAACGGTATGTTGGAGTCGTTCGAATGGCACTACCATTCAAACGGCAGTCAGTCTCCGTTCGAACCATTACATTGTTTGAATGGTGTAGGCTGACTATTCAAATGGTTCATGTCAAAAAAGAATAAATTTTCTAAAATACTGGAATTGATTGTTAATCGTTTTATGGGATATGAATATGAGTCCAAATAGATACAATATGAGTATGAAGATAGACGTTGGAATTGTTATAGAAAGTAAAAATATAAAATTTTGAAAGGTAACTAAAATATTGACATAATGGTTTAGGTTACGATGAGTTATGATATGTGGTAGGCCTTGGAAGGTGGAGGTTCAAGGTTTATTAGGATGTTGCCTAAATATTACTAGTCCCTAGCAATGCAAATATCTCGAAGGTATGCAACTATTTAGACCATGCAGCTCTAAAGAATAAAGAAAACAAAATAAAAATAATAAAAGAAAAACGTCTCCAATGGGCGTCTTTAATGAATGACAAAAGAAAAAGAAAAAACAAACCTAATTCACTTTCGTAGGAATCATCAATGCATTTAGTATGCATCAAGCCTTTAACCCATAGGTGTCGCTAGTAGATAAGTTATAATCTTATAAGGGCTCACCAGGGTGACACTCACAAATACCATAAAAACGAGTTCCAATTTTTAACAATAAAGCTCAAGAAAAATAAATTTAGTGAATTGTTGCGTAATTTGAATAGTCAAATCAATCCATTACCTTAAACCCAAGTGGACACAATCTTTAACTAAGCGAATTACATCATTTAAGTTCAACCACTTAAAAATTTAAACTTGCTAGGACGGATTCTCTATGAACTAAAAAGATTACATAAGAACTCAACTCTCATCCATATTTCGACTCAAAATAGTTAAAGTTGCTTTTTTACAGTCATAGACCAACCACAATGCTTTTTAAAAGAATGATTGTCAATATGACATATTCGTTCTTATTATTTTTCACTTTATCCCTTTAGTAACACTCCATTACAATTCTAATGGCAAATTATTTTCTTTTTATCCAATCAAGACACCCTTTATTTCTTATTATTTGTTTTACTATCGATGGACTCATTGAACTCTTTTTATCACCTCCAGCTCATTGGCTGAGAATTACATTCAACTTTCAAATTTAAGCATATTAGGTAGTTAAACAACCCTTTTTTGAAAAATTAATTTTAAGAGTCTTTTTATTTCAAAAGAAAAGTTTTCATATACTTTCAAATTATTCCAAAGAGATATTGAGATTCATCAGTTTACTTCCCAAATAATTTTCCTTAAACAATATTTATTAAGTCTCATATACTATTATGTTCACAAAGATAATAATAATAATAATAATAATAATAATAATAATAATAATAATAATAATAATAATAATAATAATAATAAACTAGCTATTCCATACAACTTATACAACAACTCGAAATAGTTATAATTTTTTTCAAAAATTATAGAACTCAATAGACACTTATAATGAGACTATTCCCCTATACCCTCTACCTATTATTTTTACTAGTTCATTTTATTTCTCCTTATTATTTTTAATAATAAAATGACATAGTGCATAATAAATAAGGACAACATGAAACAAAATAAAATTGGTAAATAAAGATTGCAAAAGAAAGAATTAGGAATATTTACTATTTGTTCATCATTATGTCAAAACCATATAGTTGTTTTTCCAAATTGCTCCTGCTATATTCCCATTTTGATGTTTCTTTTCACATCAAATGTTACACCTAGAATTTCCATAAACCTGGGAATTGTGAACTGAAAGAAAATAAAAAGAATAATAACCACATCCCATTCCCACATCTTGTCATAGTACATATAAGTGAAATGTAAGATCTAATACAACATCCTCATAATAATAGATACATAATACATGATCAAGCAGCAACACCTTGTTGCAATAAAATGTCTCATCGAGCTACGTGCTTGTATAAAACTAAAAATATGAATTTGTACATAACCTTAGAAGATTACAACTCAAGTCCAGCTCGCCTCTAGTACTAGAATTCCTCTGATCATATGCTTGCCCATCTAACAAGTCAACTCCTCTGCTCTGACCCTACATTATCACGTGAGTATATATACAAAAAGAAAAAGATGTATAGATCAAATTCTAAACCAAACGATAAATGAGAATCCACGAGTATATACTACATGTATGCATATTTAATGTATTGAATTCCCCATAATCTCATCTCCAACGTATGTTCATATATTCTAAGTGATACTATGGCATATTCATAATATGCGGTAAAACCTAGAATTTCTCCCTGAAATATACCTCTCCAATGATGACACATATCATGTATCATATATCAGTTGTACTAGTAATGCCATATCAGAATGCAACAAGTACTAAAGTATACTGGGTACTACAGTATATCAAATACCCTAATCCCAATGTACCATATATCATGTGGCCAAAGTAGAATTACGAAGACATCCCATGCCTCCAACTAATAATAAGACTCAGCCTGAGACATCTCATACCCTCATCGGAATACTGAAGTATTGAATCGTCACATCGCATAAATACCTCGGCCTCCTCACTTGCCCCATCATATCTCACATCTTGCATATCACCATTTCGGATGTCACATCACATCTCGCATGTAACATCACATAGGCACATAATGCCTCTCTCCTCATATAGGCACATAAGGCCTCCTCGTATAGGCATATCGGGTCTCCTCGCATATCACATTACATAATGCTACTCCAAAATTACGAGTCACGAATCACAAATCACTATTCGCTAATCATAAATCACATATTTACGAATAAAAAATCACATATTCCTGAATCATATATTCACTAATTACGAATTACTAATCCACGAATCACATATCACTATTCATTAATCACGAATTACTATTCACTAATCACGAATCATGAAT
>MKEJ01073884.1:0-26318 GCA_001753735.1 Embelia ribes | reverse complement strand
TTAAATATTTGGACATGGGCTATAAGATTATAGTGGAGGACTACAATTTGCTTGATACATAATGATTTTTGAAGTTTAGCTAATCAAGGTTCTACTGGTTGGATTTTGATCTTAAACATTTCACTATTTCGTGTTTTTTCTTTATTGTAATACTTTAGGATGCATTTTTCGTACATCAGATATGTAAAATTATTCATGGAAAATATGATAGGAAAAACTAATTTTATCAATAAAATCCAAATAAATATTATGTCGAGGTATGGAGAAATGTCATATTCAACCTCAACTAAAACAGTAATAAAATATGTTAGATTACCCCTCGTTTAAATAAGAATACATTTTTCTTCCGACTCCATCATGTAAATAACGGTGGTTTTCACAGAAAACTCAATGCTTTATTTAAACTATTAGTAAGTATAATTTTTATAAATAAATTTACACTTCCAATAGTAAGACTATTAAAGTATTCAATATTATTGTAATATCCTAAAATTTCGTATAAATTTCGTCGTGACATTCGTTGTTGTAGTATCATTGCATTCGTATTGCCATATATTATTCGTATTCGCATATACATATCATAGTCGAGGACTATGATTTGTTGTCGTGGAGATGCATTGTAGTGTCACATCTATTTCGTAGTCAGGGGATATATTCAAGTTCGTAGATATCTATTTGTAGATGTTTCGGTGGTCGTTTCGGGGGTTTCGTTGAGATTCGTCGGTAATCCCGTTCAGTTGCATATATTGAGTTTCAGGTACTCAAATGCCTTTCCGAAAGTTGTTTGACACTTCCATTAGTATCTATAAGTGATTCCGAGTCTTTTTGACAGTTTTCAGCTAGAGGATTTTGGGCAAAAATTTCCAGTGGATTCTATCGATCTAGGAGCATTTGGATCGATCCAAAAGTTAAGTTTAATTGATCCAAGTGTAGTTTAATTGATCCAACTGATCAATATTGGATTGAAAGGTGTTGACTCTATTTCTTCTTCCTCATTTCTAATTTCTTCAAGCACGAAAGAGAAGATAGAGAGGGGAGCTTTTTCATCAAAACCAAGCCAAATTATCTCATTCCGCTAAAAGTTGATATTCGGACTCCCTGTCTTGTTGTGGTCACTTTGACATCAGTTTCCCTAAATTCTATACTAGTTGATTTTGCCTTATTTTCCGTGCCATTAAGGCTTGCGAAATTAAATTAGTCTATTTTCTTCTAAATGCCTTAGGGTTCATTTTTATGTTTAGGTTCGAGGTCATTCGAGGCTAGCGGCTAGATCATTCCTGAGGTGCAAGAAGAGGGCTTTTGGGGGAAATTTGCTCGGCTTATACGGAGGCAATTAGGAGGCTTCGTAGGTATGGATAGATTGCGAATAACAATTATATATAGAGAGTGTGGGTGTATCGTTTCATACTCATGCATATATTTTTGTAGGATTATATTTGTAGTTAGTATTATTAATGATATTCGGTGAATTATTGTTCGTAGTGGATTGTAACATTACATTGCACAATTATATATTATAAGACTATTGTATGAATATTTATGGCATTATTTGTATTATTTACCAATAATAGCATATAATATGTTCATAGAAAATTCTAGTGGCATTTAATATATATTATTTCCCAATTATATCATATAAACTATCGTGGAAATTTATCATGGAGATGATATGTGATTACACTTATTTTATCATAACATTCATGGTATACCGTAGAATTAATAATTTACCATTAACATTATTATCGTGGAGCATCAAGTTTGGTAAAAGAGAATTCAACCAACTCTTTACCCTATCCTTTAAGGAAAATGGAATGAGCATCAACTTGATAATATCAGAAGTGCAACTGGGAGCTCGATAGATAGAATAAACGGCTTCAAATTCATTGATGAAAACTTTGGATTCCATGCCATGGAAAGAAGGTATAACTTTGAATATTCCATTATGAACTTGAAATGTATTTACTTGAGCGGGAGGAAGATAGATACAAGAAGGCATACTCGTCATTTTAAATATATCAAATGTGCAAAAAGTTGCTTCTACGCCTCAACAAAATTAAGAGCAAGATTACCAACCAGAGGAGGTTGTTGTTGAACCGGAGGGGGAGGAAGAATTTGTGCTTGATTATCTCATTGATTTAGAAATAATTGAGCAAATTTAGTATTGAGATCCAAAATAGGATTTCCCCCATTGTTATCACCATTCTTGGGTTGATTGCCTTGATTACTCATCACAGAAGAACTTGCTTCGACTTTTTGTTGCAATAGCCTCCTCCGCAACTGAGTAAGTGATGAAATTTTGAAATTCCACTAATTGCAAGCAACAAAATTTTATTATTTTATTAATTTATTTATTATTTTTTTTAAAGAATAGAAAAAAGAAAGAAATTGATTAGTTAAAACCAAAAAAGTTTGGCTCAACCTTAATTGAGAAAACTAAATCTCACTCAACAATCCACATAATTACGGCACCTTAGATTCTATAAAGGGTTCCTCGACAATGGACCAAAAACTTGGCCTGATCAAAAATGTATCGGCTATTAAACCATAAGTGTACGATGTTGGTTGTATTTTTTCTTGTAAGAACTGGATATCGAACACAGGGAATACTCAAAATTTACGTGCCAAATCAAATATATGAATTTGCTTTATGATATTAGTCTAAAAAAATGTTAAAAAAAAATAAAATACCGGCTTTGTATATTGATCTTTTATGAACTATGGTTCACAAATTTTAAATAAAATGGCTCGGCCATAGTTGAAATCCGATAAATGACTAATTTGATTCATTGCTAGCATGTTAAGTAAACTAAATTATTATCAATTTAAACTTCGAATTTGTAAATTGTATTTTTCAAAAAAATAGTTTTCAAGTATATAAATAAATTAACATACCTCGAGATTGCCATCGGAGCATACTCATAACTACGCTCGAGGGTTTCTAAATACTTGCATAGTTATAAAACCCAACTATTTTCTAAAAATATGATTTATTAAAACAATATATACATAAACTATTGTCTAAATTGATAATTACTACACATAGTAAATGAAAGTTCTAAATTAATATGCTAGATTTTTATTTAAGTCATATTATCATCTTCAACTAGGGTTAGGCCAAATAAAATTTAGCTACTCGTATTAGAAGTAAAATAAATAACAAAAACATGAACAAAAGACAAAACATGATTTTAGAAACTAAAATGACAATAATATGTAAAAAATAACAATAATGAACTAACAACTCTAAAATATAGATAACAAATACAATTTATATAGAAACTAAATTGAATAACTTTTTCTTAACAACTAAATTTAGAGACTAAATTTAGAAAGTAGCAAAAATTAACTTATAATAGATTTCTATAACATGAATTCAACTAAAAAGTATTCAACATATACTTAATTATGATTTTTGCAAAAAAACAACAATTATATTAACAATTAAATTTAGAGATTAAATTTGGAAATTAAAAACAGTGAAGGAAATAACTCACAATTATGAATATGAATGAAAAAAAAATGAAAGGGAATGAGTATTGCCTTGGCTTGATTCCAAAACTTCAACTCAAATTTGAAATTTAACAACAAAAATATTCAGAATTTTATTACACAATTAATCTCTCAATAAATGTATGAAAATATGAATGTCTCAAATGTGTTTATCCTTAAAAGGTTTAATTTATAGTGAAAAAATCTACCAAATATTGATAAATTATATTATTACATCAATCATAATACTGAAAATTGAGCTGAAAATTAATCAAATCAAGATCTAACAACTCCCTTAATCATTTTTTTCACATGGAGTTGAAGTTGTCAATATTCTGTCTGCGTCGTTCGAACGCCATGGTGGAACCGTTCTAACAGCAGTATCATTTGAACGATAGAACATAGCCGTAAGAACAACAGTCTCTGCAATTTGATACTTTGGATTATTTCATGCCTTTGTCAATTTTCTTAGTTTTGTTCTTCATCCACTTCCTTTTAACTTCTTCAAAATTTATTTCTTGATTTTTTTTTTGTAATACTTTTCAGATCATTCTCGGGTCTTGAATTCATCGAGACTTATTTAACACTTCCGAGCTTCAATTCGTGTTTACAAAATAATCATAATAATAAGTTAACAAGAGTAAGAACATTTTATAGTATTATGCAAAATTATGAAATTAAAAATGTATATAAAATGTACAGAAAATTACATTTTCTGTCTATAGTCACTTCTTGTTAATTTTTTTTTTGTGTGTTAATTGTAGCATTTAAGCTTTCAAAATTAGATATCGACGCCCCATTTTACTGATTCTCTTTATTACTTTATGTTTATTATTGGAAATATTTCATCTTATTTGTTGATATCTACCAGAGAGACTATTCATTTTAATATGCAAAACATGTTAAGTAAAAGTTAAAATACATATGAATTGACCAAAAAGCACACCAAATTTAGATCAATATTCTAAATCTTTAAATTGAAAAAGTCACAAAAATTATAGTACTTCTTTATTTTCTATCAACTTAATTTGTAATTCATTAATTAAAAGTATGCTTATGACCACAAACTTAGGAGTAATTGGCGCTTTGTTATTTGGAGAAGTTGTAAGTATTAAATCCTTTTATTTTCTATTAGCTTCATTTTACTCTATTAACTAAAAGTAAACATTTGACTACAAATTTGGGTGACACTTTGTGCCAAATCGACATAAATAACTCTCTTATTATTTTTACCTCAATAATTCACCAACTTATGTCAATTTTGCACAAAAAATACCTTGTTAATTAAAAGTATACATGTGGCAACAAATTCGGAGTGACACTTTGTGTTGAATCAATGCAAATAGCTCTTTTATTATTTTTACCTCAACAATTCACTAAATTATGTCAATTTTGCACAAAAAATTAGCACATGACTTTCTTTAAATTTTTAAATATTATCATCAAAGTAAAAAATTGTAATGAGAATAAAAAAGAAATTACCTGTCTACACAGCTTAAATTTTTTTGGTGATTATAGAGTTGGTTCCGTTAATCTCCTATTCTGATTAGCAACATCGCACCATCAAAGGTTTTTCGATGAATAATACCTGAAAATATCTAACCTTCACCTGAATGATCAAATTTATGTGTCACGGACACCACTTGTTTCACTTCAATTCCTACAAAAATATAAACTATAGGTTGTAAGTTAATAAAGTCACATGGAAATGAGTTCGAAAATTGGTTACTGTAAATTACAGAAAAATAGAAAAAAGAACTTGTATTGTTGCATAAAAAAATTATTTTCTACATATTTCTCTTAAATAATGAAACAAATATGAAAACTAAAAAAATTTAGCAACAAAACTTTGCAGCCTTGAAAGATGCATGCAGAAGGTAAAACAAACTCAAGGTAAGTTGGAGAAATGATGCATTCTTTTCTTTTATATGAAATAGATGTCTATTTTTATTTTCATTGATTTGATTTTTTATTTCGTGTACAATGCATGTGACCTTTTATATCTTAGAAACAAACTTTTTTGGCTTTGAAAGACTCGCGCAGAAGATAAAATCAAACTTAGTGTTGGGAAAATGATGCATTCTTTTCTTTTGTATATAAAATAGTTGTGTCTATTCATTTTTATTGACCTAATTTTGATTTTGTATACAATGCATGGGCCTTTTTATTTTTCATTAATTTAATTTAATTTATTAATTAAGAATTTACATGTGTCATATAGTTAGAATGCCACTTAGCACAAAACTAGCGCGGAGGGTCTACTTTATATATATATATATATATATTGATTTAAGCAAATTAGTGGTTGTATTTTATATAATATATTTTTCTTTTTCCTTATTTTAAATTAAAATAAATGAAGAATGAAAACCAAAATAAATAAATAAAATGAATAAAGAATAGAAAAGAAAAGAAAAATTAATGGCAACATATTATTTTTATTACGGAGAGCGAAATTCAATAAAAAATATTTAAAATAGAAATTTCACGATGGAGTTATGTTAGGACCATATTGCATATAATGAGGGTAATAACAAAAACACAAACAAAATGGCTAAATTATGAAGTACTTATTGGAAAAGTCATGAAAAAAACTTTACACGAAGTTTCAAATTAGAAATTCTCAGAATGATTAGCACACAGTTCTATGCTTGTATCTAGAAATAATTATATTGTAAATATTCATGGAATCCGCCAAGGCTAGAAAATTACTTTGTTCCTAGATAGTAAGAAATAATCCAATTTGTTTCTTCGATCAAGATGGGCAAGAAATAGAATAACTTGAAGTAAAACTTTATATCGGAAATTTTCAGCCAAATCTGCATATTACCTATATAGCTACGATTTTTTGTCAATTATGGCATGGTTTGCAAAACCGAGCCATAATTATCACTTCTTAGACTTGATGAGCACGGATTGCTAGCGACATAATTTTATTAATGATGGCGCGACTCAAATAAGAGGTCAGATAAATATGAACTTTGAAGCAGGCAAAAAAGTAGCTTCCGCAGCTATGAATTTTAGTTTTCACCTTTAGAAGTTAAGAAATGAATGAGTTTTTGACCAAAAAAGAAAAATGGAGTATATAAAATTGTAGGTAGACAATCAAATGAGTTTTCAGTATGCAAATTCAAATAATAAACTGAAATGGAAGAAAATCTTAGAAAAGGGAAAAAATTAACAAAATCGCGAAATAAGAGTGATTTAGTATTCAAAAGGAGGTTGTTCTTACACACATCGAAACTGTGCTCAGAATATATAGATCTAAGTTTTTTTTTTTCTTTTTTCCAAATATTTTAGAGACATATTATTGCGTAGAAGGCGAATTTAGTAAAATTAATTTTACGGCACGCTATCCATTGTTGTAATGTTATATATATTCATTATAAAGACACATTCTTTGCTTAATAAAATCTCTATAATTTTCAGAAAAAAAATTATAAATTCTTGGGAAAAAAAAATACATTCTTAATTTACATCAATAAGAAAAGAATGAAAATTGTCGAGACTTTAAAAAAAAAAAAAGACGTATATGCATGCATAAAATGACGTGTTGTTATCATCTGCTCTTTGCCGTGTTGCTGACCCGCCGACTCACAGTCTTCCATCAGTCTCTCTCTCTCTCCCCATTGTTATATAAGTATATAGATAGATATATATATATATAGAGAGAGAGAGAGAGACGATAATGGAAGCGGAAGGGTTGAATGCCAAGAGAGACGAAAATGCATATTATATCAAAGCGATGAGCCTTATCACCATGGTGTATTTTTTCCCCAATTTCGCTTTTTATTTTCTTTCTATCGGTTTAAATTTTATTTTATTGTTTTGTTCTATACTGCATCTAAGAGCATTCACATCAGTATTATTTAGTTTCTCTCTTTTAATTTCTATTTTCAGAAATCTGTATCAGAAATGTTCTATATCTGTGTGCGGTATATATGATTTTTAGAAATCTCAGGATGATCGCTCTCGTAGATTTCTGAGTAGGAATATCTATTATATACAATTTCTCCCATAAATATTAATTTTTTAAATTAAAACTGTAAACCCTAGTTAAGATTAACATTTTAGTTTAATATATATGATTGTTTCAATAGATTTCAGAAATTGTTTACATAGACTAGTATGTGTAATTTCTAAATTCCTGATTTTTATAAGAGAAAAGAGTTTCTAGAAAGTTTGATTCGGAAATTAAAAGCTTTAATTAATAGTTTTGATTTTGATATTATGATCTAAATTAATTTGTCCTAGTAGGTTTTAGGTTTTAAATAAACTTCTTTAAAATCAGTGAAGGCGCTTGATTTTCATAGGAATATATCGAACCGTCCTGTCCAGTTTTGTTTGATTTCTAATGTTTCAAATGTACTATAGTACTAATAGTCTCTCCAGCTCTCTCGGGATACTTTAATCTGTCTCCAGTGGACGGGGTGAGAATATCAGCGCATATTTTAGACTTTTTAGTCTTAATAGTACCGATGAACTAATAGAATGTGCTCTTTCATGTCACTCGGTGTTATTCAAATTTAGGTCCTAATATAATACATTAGTATTGTTTAGCGAACTAATTGTAACGAACTTTTCCAATGTATCATGGAACATTTGAAAGGGGCCGAGTTTGAAAGTTGATGTCTATCTGTTTAGTCTGTGTTGGTGTTTTAATTTTTCGGTCATTCTTGTAGCATCCTTTTTGGTTTTTCAATATGTAAATAAATTTTTGTTTTACTTCATTTCTTTATAGGTAATCGGTGGATTTTTAATGGGGTTAGGAGTATGGTCGAGCATACATTATGATGAGTGTCAAAAACTTCTTACTCCCCCACTCGTAGGTTTCGGCGCAGCCTTGTTTCTAATGTAAGATTTTAATTTCTTAAAATTGAAAATATGAGTTTGACACTTGAATGTATTTGGATTTGCATCTGATTTGTTTTTATCTTAATATGTAGATCCGTGATTGGGTTCTTAGGTGCGCTGACGTACAACCCCATACTGTTATGGATCGTATCCTTTCGTATATATACCTTTCTTTTATGTCGTATAGTGCCAATATTAACTTCCCATTACGCAATTTTTTCTCTTGTATATTCTTTCCTTAACGTTTTGCCTTGCAGTATCTTGCCTTTTTGGGCTTCGCTTTCGTTGTGTTATTGGCGTTCACTGTGGCGGGGTAACAATTTCTAGCTCAAAATTATTTCCTTCTTCGTTTTGTGTTTTCTTTTTTATTAATTTGTCATTGAAATAACTTCAATGGAACCAATCTCATTTATGCTAATGATTGGAAGTGCAGTGTTTTGTCTAAAATTAGCACGAGTAATGATCGATTTGCTACTATCCAACAAGACTATGTCACAAACGTCTGATTGTTTCTACCTAATTTTCCTTACGAGTTGACATGCACATTCTATATTAGGTTTTCCAAATATTGCTTGATTTAATTTGACAAACTTTTTTTTGCCATCTCGCATAGGTTGTCCGTCGTTTTAAATCATGATCACATTCGTCATGCAAATGGTTTGAGGTAACATACGATCCCATGTATTTTCAATGATTGAATGATTTTGGATCATTCTCTTCGGATGTTTAATTCAACTTATTCATTGATTCATTCATGTACAGGGGGAAAGTACATGGACCCTTTATTGCGTTTATGCACTGGGTTTCTACTTTTCGATACCTGAGATTTCAGTACTCCTGAAAACAACATAAATTGAATAGCAACTTGGAATCATCTGTAAAAAACAAACAAGAGTTTCCTAGTTATACTGAAAAACTCATCCAATAAATGTTTTGAAAATCGGAGGTTCTTGAAAAAATTACTCATAACTTTTAAAAAACTTGTCCCATAATTTTGTTTCCATAATTGCCACTTCTTGATATAGTTTTGCCTTAGTATCTAATTTCTGTCCATACACCTCAATCACATTCCCTTCTCTAATATCAACAATAACCTTTGATATCTGTTTACTCAGGTACAAGGAGTATCGACTTCAAGATTGCAGTTGGTGGCTTAGAAAAATGGTATATAGACATATATTGTATTGGCCGTGCTAACGTGGCACTTAATGTAACTGATGTGCGTCGGCCTCCGCATCAGCTTGCACAAGCACACGTGGAGGCACATCTTTTGCTAGCATTTTTCTACTTCAAGTGTATAAGTTTATAGGAATTGGTACCAATGTACTAATTTACATGGGATTGGATTGTTTGTCCCTGTACAATGATACAATCAATCCCAAGACTATGTTATATAACAAGGATTTGTGTAAACAAGGGAGAGTTTTTCTTGACTAATTAGTCCATCTCTCACCTTGGAGCGTTTTAGGCTATTAGCGCCATGTTATTCACTAATATTCCACCAAACTTTTTCGTCCTAAGCATAGTCCAAAGAATACAAAAAAACACGAAACAAAAACGAGGAATGTCTAGAATAGTGCTGCAAGACAATGTCCGCAATGTCCTTATTTCCCCTACTAATGTTGTCTCTTTTTGCAGCTAAACAACAATCGCACTTGGGAGCATTTTAAGAGTTGTTTCGTGGCACCCAGCAACTGTAATGGCCTATTGGAAGCATATAGGGTTCGTTTTTGTGGCTCCAAAATATTTCGATTTCACCAAATTTTTTGTTTGCATAATGACAGTTATCACGTCTTTGTGTAGACTCCCAAAGAATACAATTTGGACGGACAAGACCTCCTTCACGCGAGTTGTTGTTGGCCACCATCTGAGTAATGCTACGAAATGTCTCCTATTTTTGCTTCTTTAAATATGGTTTTTTCTCCCATAAATCTATGTTACAGATTTATGCAAGGTGTATTTGGTTGTGGTTGCCAATTGAAGAACACAAAGCAACTTTTTCGAAAACTTTTTTTGTTAAAAAAACAAATTTTAAGGACCAATGAAACCTTTACTTTATTGGTTCCGAAAACTCTTCACTCAAATACAGCAAATGTGTGTTTGAAAGGTCACTGTTTTCTGTCCTGACCACCTTTGAAACTAGTGTGAATGAAAATAAACAGTATTATGACATAAGATTTCCAAGGTTTAGCAAGGCTTTGCTTAGGATCCCACTACTCGTCGGATTTGGTTTGGCATTGCTACTGCACATGAATTCAAGAGCCATGATGATATTACTGGGAAATGTCTTCATTACAATATTTTTGGGTCAGATCATAAGCTAGTGATGCTTTCGGCTGCTGGATATTGCCATCTAGGGTGCAACACTCCCCCGCTTTGCTTAGCAGCATGACACTTATATTTGTCTGCTCCAACAGCCTCATTTCAACGTTTCTTATCTTGTTTCGTTTAATTTGTCAGATGTGGCTACCCAGCTATCAGTGGTTTATACTACAACTTGACCTTTGAGCCAATGAATTCTAACAAAGATTGCAAACTTTACAAAAATTCTGAGACGATCAAGTGCTTCGATTGTGATTCCTGCAAGTGAGCATCCTTTTCCTATATTTTCCTTTCATAAATTCATTCCTATCAACAAACATAATTTGCTTTTGTTTTCTTTTCTTCGTTTTGTTCAGAGCCGGAGTTGTACAATATATGAAAATTACATGGAAGTGGTTCTTAATCGACTCTGTGGCATTCCTTTTTGTCTCGGTAAGAAAATCCCATCACCCGATTTAGGAAAATTTTCTTATTGACTTTCATCTTTTTCTAATATGACCAAACGATAATTAAACGTATTGCATTTATTTCAACTTTTAATAATAGTATGAGCAAATAAATATTTTTGTGCAAAAAAAGCTCTTATAAAGTGATGAATCCGTATTCAGGATTGCATTGATAACCTTGTATTGACTTCTTTGTTAGTGTTACCGAATCCAACACCGACATGTCTTTTGTCATAAATTTTTTTGTGAGAATATTTTTTTTTTTGCAATTTTTTTTCCAATTTTCATTTGTCTTAAGAAAAATCAACATCAATGAATTTTTATATTACCACTTGAATGTCTATATTATTGTGTTAATTTCCCTCTGACGCTCATCTTATGATTTTCCTAATCTTGATTAAAATAATAGATTCGTATTCTTCTCTTATTTTTTCTTGGTTTGATTTTTACAGAGTGGGAATTTCTTGTGTTATTAACATAAACCACTTGCTTCAGTTTATGTTAAAAAATACAGTTTTATTTATTTGTTTATTGCTGACACTGGTAGTCATTTGATTTTTTGTCTTTTCACGAGATGTTTTGCTCATTCTATACATGCATGATTGTTGTTTGTCATGTTTGGTATGGTAAAATGTAGCTTTTGGGAATTATTAGTTGAGAATTGTGGTAACTACATGTTTTTGGTGATTGGGTTAAACATGGGTTAGAAATATAGTTACCAGAAAACTCGGTTTGATGCGGGAAACTAGCTTCCCTGGAAACCGTTTACAAGCGGAAACTATGTGTTTCCGAAACTTGCAACGGAAACTCGATTCCAAATAATTTCCTTAATATTAGGAAACTCACAAAAATAAATAAAATAATTAATTTGTTATTTTTATATGGTAAAAGTATTATTTATATATTAGTGAAAATATTTTACTTGACAATATATAACCATTTTTAACGTTACATACAGTTTTTTATATATATTACCATTATTATTGCAGATTCATATATTTTATATTAAATTAATAATAATATTGGCGTTTCCCATTTTCTCATATAGGGCTCGTTTCATGTTTCCATCTTCCAAAATGATTCCTGCTTCCTTTTTTTTTATTTCAGCATAGTGGTTAGAAGCTATTAAGTTGTTGATATTAACTCAACGGTTTTGCTAGCTATTAAGGAAAGAGGAGGAGCACATTATAAACCATGGGTTAGATTTGCATGTAAGCGATGGGGGATAATTAACAAACTCTAAACCCCCCTAACTTGCAGACTGACGCAAAGGGCCCAACATGTTGATGTAATAAACGGGTAGGATGTATAACCCAACATCGATTATCAGAATCCATAAACTTATCACTCAATAGGACCTATTAGGAAAGAAGAGGAGCCGATTATAAACCATTGGTCAACTAATATGTGAGCGATTTTGGGCAACTAACAAACTCTAAGAAAATATATATATATTGTGTGAATTAGAATTTAGCACTATGAATATTACACATTTGTTTCATCAATACAAGCCTTGTTTTTCTAGTTCTATGTGCTGCTTTGTCTTGCAATAAGATATCAAGAAGAGGGGGAAGGCTAACTGGAAATTTGGACCGAATAGTTTGTAAGTTTTTTAGTTACATCGGCTGCCTTGTTAGTGTAAAATCTTATTTTGTTAATTTCTTTTTATTTCAGTTATCACATTTTAGGAAACTATAAGTTTCAGTTTATATTTTGGGAAAGCATAGTTTAAGTCATGCCTTTTGACTTATTTTGAGGTGCCCCTCGAACTATTAGATCTACATAACATCCATTCTGGTTTCATCTAATCTTCTACTAAATTGTATGGAATATTATTAAGCGTAGTTATGTAGTGTGAGTGTATGGACGGGCTTCAATGATATTTAAATATTAAAAGATATACCGAAGGACCAAATAAACTATTTTTACATTACATAGAAACATTTGAAGTCATGATAATTCAAAAAGGTAATTCGTCAAATTGTTGGCAAAGTCCGGCCAGAAAATCTATGAATTTTGTCCAAACTGTTTCTTTGGTACTAAATGCGTAGGTGCTCTTCTATTTAAATATTAAAATTTACCTAAGGACTAAATTCACTATTTTTTCATTGTATAAATACATTTACATTTGCATATGGTAATTCAAAAGGTTAAAGGAATCCGTGAAATTGTTATAGGATTCCGACAGAATCATTTAAGGATTTCGCTCAAACTGTTAAAGCGAGCAAATGTGTGAATATTTGGGTATCAATGTGTGCAGTAGCTTAGGTAGAATTACAAGATCGAGCTGAGCTCAAAGTTTTGGGTAGAAAAATTGAAATTAAACCTTTAAAATGACATTTAACTAACTTCCATCACGGGTAGATGTAATGATCCAGAAGGGTTGACCTGCCAAAGTAATCATAATTAACAGTGCAAGAAATCAAACATAAATATACCGAAATTAACGGTCGAGAAGAAGTTGATTACCTATTCAAGGAGAAAAACATCAAAACTTCCCCTAGCCATGATGATTGAAGTGAAATGCAACATCCTCACAGAAGTAGAAGAAGATAATCAGGGTCTCTGGGAATCTAATTTATCAAATCTTCAACCAATTGAAACTATAAACCCAGATAATTTGGAGATTGAAAGGAGAGAGAAAAGGGGCAAGTGTTAGGGTTTCGTGAGGGTATGATTGAAGAACCAAAAATAATTGGGGATTTAGCTTCAGAGAGATTAACTAGAGTTAAGGAGAACTGTAAGGTCCCTCAGATGCGGAAAGTGGATGGCTAGGATGATTGCGAAATGACTCAATCCAGGGTGGTAACTGTAACTGAGATTGACGGAGGGGATGGGCACACGTGTCAGGAACCGAGCCAGTCTGGGCCTAGTCAGATGACTGTCACCAAACAAATACCAAGTTTTCTGCATCGACCAAAGTTATCACGTCATCTATCTCCCAAAGTTAATCACCCTTCACCCAGGCAGCCACTTGGCATCAAAGACCGACACCTCAGTCAAGGGTTCCACATCATTGGGCCCTAGTCACTGTGAAGAGTTAAGCCTTAAGGAGTTTATTAGGCATGCGGGAGAACAAAAGGGGGAAGTCATCGCCAGGCCCATTATCAGTCTGAGCTTCATATAAATAGCAAAGGATGAATTGAGCTAGGGTTATGAAAATAATTACTGTTCATTCTCTTTTGTAACTTAGATTTAATTTCCAATTACTTTCCAGCATTTAATATTTGACTTGTTCTTTTCGTTAATTAAAATTCAGAAAATTGCCCCAAAAATATTGTGTTTGTTAGTGGGTTGATCCAGATTCATTATATGCCATAGCCACGTCTACTAATATAGCACCTGAGACACGGGCTCAATCGTAATTAACAGATGAGATCCTGACCTCCATGCTCAACCAACCAGAAGAAATATCAAGCCTCCATGAATCAACAATTACAGGAGTGAAAACTGGCAATAGAACAACAGCAGCAATACCTAATTGAGAAGGGTGAGGCGGAAAAAGAATGGTGGAAGTATTATGACACTCAGATGCAGACCATGACCCAACATCTATTCACTTTGGTGAACCAGCAAGGATCTAGGGGGTCCCGAACCAGCAAGGATCTAGGGTGAATCTCCCACAGAGGTAACAAACTTATCTAACCCTATTAGTGACAATGCTGTACCAGTGGCTTCAACCTTACCATTAATAGTCATTACTACCCAACCTTACCAACCCACAACCACCTAGACCACTAATCTGAGGTATCTTCGCAAAACCTCAATTCATTGTCCTTTAACCTCAATATACCCCCACTACCAGTCCTACACAGAAATTGGGCCGAAGGGCAACCCTCTGAATTATATAAGTCTCCTTACCCTCATCAAATCACCCACAACCCTACTATGTTCTTAAGAGTAGCTACTCTCCCCATATAGCTATCCACAACAATAAAGCCAAAACCTTTGTTTTTACCCACCTTCTCCACCAGTTTCCTCCCAAACACCACCTGTAATCCACCCTCAACCTCAATACTCCATCCAAAATGAACCCAGTCAACTTGTCTCAAATTCCACTGCCACCACCTCCCACACATCAAACCTTACCCTTTCCTCAACCTGCTACAGCACCACAGGACACCTCCTATGCAACTTGTGCAAGAACCTACCAACCTGCAAATGAGAGCCATTAAATTAGAATTTCCCAATTTTAGTGGAGAAAAGTGTGAAGAATGGGTCTGTAAAGCTCAATGTTTTTCAATTTCTATACCATTCCTGATAACTAAAAATTATTCTTATTGTCAATGCATTTAGAGGGAAAATGCCTAATTTGGTTTCAAGATTTGGTATATTTAGGGTAACTTGCAACATGGGAACAATTCATGTGTGATGTGCAAGCTAGGTTCAATGCTAGTATGTTTAGCGATCTTCTAAGTGTTGTCATTAACCTAAAATAAGCCGGTTTAGTAGAGGATTACAAGGGGCAGCACTGTGAAGAGGTGCTAAATAAGATTAGGAGGTTAACTGAGCCCTTTAAATTGAGCTTTTTTTCAATGGACTGGAGGATGAAATAAAACCTGCTGTGAAAATGTTATATCAAAATACTATTAATACCGCTTATAGTCTGGCTAAACACTAAGAAGAAAACATTGGTTCTCAACAGAAAGAAACCTACTTAGGAGCGCTACTAATCATCCTACCAAACCAAATGTACTACCTTGGAGCCCTAAACCAGGAGAAGGGGGAGTTCAATCCTTACCCATCAAAAGGTTCAATCAAGCTGAGGTAGAAGAGAGGAGGAAAAAGGGACTGTGTTACAACTGTGAAGAAAAATGGCAAAGGGGTCTAGTTTTTTAAGAACCCTAAACTATATTTGATGGATCATCTGTGTGAACCTATGAGTGAAGGAGAAGAGGAAGAAATATGAGAGGTAGAGGAAAATTTAGATGAGGAGATTAAACCTGATATCACTATCCATGCTCTTAGTGGAGGTTCTAAGGCTTCATCTCTGAGGCTGGAGGGATCTCTTTATGGTCCCAAGCTCCATATCCTTATTGATACTGGGAGCACCCATAATTTCTTGGATTCTAAAGTTGCTACAAAACTAACCCTACCAACGAGTAAATGCAAGTTAAGGTGGCTAACGGTGATTTGTTGAGAAGTATGGGAAATACAGATAACTTACCCTTGAAGTGACAAGGCCAATTGTTTGATGTGGATTTCATTCTACTAGCCCTGATAGGGTATGATGATGTGATAGGAATTTAATGCCTCAAGAAACTGAGGCCAATAATCTTTGGTTTTCAGAACCTCACCATGAAAATGGAGAAGGAACCAAAAGAACTCAAGGGCTACAAAACTCCCCAAGAACCTGGGGTGCCTGGAGTTTAAAGAATGAATGAAGATCAACAGTAAGGGCTACCTATTTCAATTAACTGTGGAAGGAGCTAGTTACCCAAACAACAAAGTACAGTTTTTGGTGAGCCAAAGGGGTTGTCCCTTGCAAGAGGGCATGGATATCACATTGTCTTACAACGGGGCACCGACCCTATCTCTGTAAGACCTTATAGATATCAATATGTGCAGAAAGATGAAATTGTGAAGTTGGTTAATGAATTGCTCTAATTAGGGTCCATAAAACCCAGTCAATGCCTCTTTTCATCCCCAACGGAGTCTTAAACTCAGCTACTATTAAGGACAAATATCCTATCCCTGAAGTAGATGAGTTATATAGGGCCGAAATATTCACCAAGTTGGACTTGAGATCTGGATACCACCAAATCGGAATATGTCCTGAGGATGTGCACAAAACAGCATTCAGGAATCATCAAGGGCACTATGAGTTCCTAGTGATACCCTTTACATTCACCAATGCCCCTGCTACCTTTCAGAGTCTTATGAATGAAGTGTTTAGACCCTATCTCAGGAAATTTGTGTTGGTATTCTTTGATGATATCCTCATCTATAGTCCGAATTTACTCATTCACTTAAAAAACCTCCAAATTTCTCTTAAGGTGATGCAAGAGAATCGACTTTTTCCAAAGAAGGGCAAGTGCAGATTTGGGTTACCTGAGGTGGACTATCTAGGCCATCTAATATATGGGGAAGGAGTTAAGGCAGATCCTAAGGCCAACTCCTACCACTATTAAGAAGATATCTTGGCCTCACTGGGTACTACATAAGGTTTATCAAGGGATATGGAGGTATTGCTAGGTCTCTAACCAATCTCTTAAATAAAAATGCCTTTCAATGGTCAGATGAGGCAACTTTGGCATTTCAAGAACTTAAGGAAGCTGTAACTAAACCATCAGTCTAGCCTTACCTATTTTCTCTAAAATCTTTGTTGTAGAATGTGATGCTTCAGGGGTTGGCATAGGTGCAGTCTTAATGCAAGAAGGGAGACCCATAAACTTTTCAGCCAAGACTTAAAGGGGAGAATCTATCATATGACAACTTATGAAAAAGAGTTGTATGCACTGGTTCAAGCTATCAAGAAGCGGTTGGGAGGGGATTCATCATTAAGGCCGACCACAAGAGCCTTAAGTTTTTACTTGAACAGAAGATTGGCAATGAAACACTACAAAAGTAGAAACCAAACACTTAGGTCACCACTTTGAGATTGTGTACAAACAAGGGCATAGCAATAGAGTAACTGATGCACCATCCAGTGTACAAGAAGATAGGGAGTGCTTAAGACCTTAACTATATAAACTACAATTGAGTGAGCTATATCCAGACTTGTTTGAAGAGTTGAAAGAAGCCTACAAGTCAGATCCTATCATCTAAAGCTTGATGAAAGGAGTGGAAGGAACTCAACCAGGGGTGTCTAAATACAGAATCCAAGATGGGATCCTCCTTTACAAAGGAAGAGGGGTAGTACAAAAGGAAACTCATTAAGGCTTAAAATACTATCCTACTTACATGATGATCCCTTGTCATGGCGTGGGGGAATGGCTAAAATTATACGGAGAGCTTACAAAGAAGTGTTTTGGTCAGGGTTAAAGGCAGATATGCAGAACTATATAAATTCATGTGAAACTTGCCAATCTTGCAAGTTTGTGCAATGGGCACCCTCAGGGGTGCTTCAACCACTACTCTGGCCTAACGATACCTAGTCTGATATAATAAAGGACTTCATTAAGGGATTACCAAAATCCCAAGGTTACTCTTTCATATGGGTTATATAGACAGGCTATCAAAATATGCTTACTTTATCTCTATACACCATCCCTATATGGCAAAAGGACTAGAAATGACTTACATGCAACAAATGTTTAAATTACATGGTTTACCCAGATCAATTATTAATGGCAGAGAGAAGATATTCACTAGCATATTTTGGAAGCAGGTTTTTAAGGCCATGGACACCAACTTATCCTACAGCGCCTCATTTGATCCCCAGACCAATGGACAGTCAAAGATTGTGAACAAGGTGCTGGAAACCTATCTAAGGTGCTTTACCGCAAAGGAACCCAAACAATAGGTTCAGTGGTTGTTCTTGGCTGAGTGGTGCTACAATAATTCACACCACTCCACAACAGGAATGAGCCCCTACAAGGCGGTATATGGAAAAGATTCCCCAAAGTTACTACATTGCTTAAGCAGAGGCATAACCTAGAAGGAGGTTAGAGATTGGGCGCAAGAAAGAGTAGAGCTAATGTATCTCTTAAAAGGGCAAATTTGTATGCAGAAAACAAAATGAAAAAGTATGCAGACTTAAAAAGAACAGAAAGAGAATTTAAGGTTGGAGATTGGGTCTATCCGAAGTTGCAACAATACAGTCAACAATCACTTGTGATGAGGAAAAGCTTAAACCTATCGAAGAGATACTACGGTCCCTACCTGGTTATTGAACAAATTGGGAAGTTGCTTATAAGTTGGACCCACCAAGGGATAGTATGGTACTCCCAATATATCATGTTTCTTAGTTAAAGGCTACAGTTAAGAGAGATGTAATAATATTAAGCAAATTACCATTCATGAGCAAAGGAGGAGAAATTTTACCTATGCCATTGCAGATCTTACAACAAAGGAAAGAAGTTGAAAAAGGGAAGATTAGTAATTGAGATCCTTGTCCATTGGGATAGACAAAGACAAGAAGAAGCTAGTTGGGAATCTCTTTACAAGATGGGGAGAAATACCCCCAACTTGAGGACAAGTTGGCTCTTCCAGAAAAGAGGGGTTGTGATGATCCAAAAGAGTTGACGTCGCAAAGTAATAACAATCAACAATCACCAACGGCAGACAAGAAATCAAACATAAGTATACCGGAATTTGAGGCCGAGAAGAAGTTGATTACCTATTCAAGGAGAAAAAGATCTAAACTTCCTATAGCCATGATGACTGAGGTGGAATCCAACGTTCTCACAGAAGAAGAAGATAATTGGGGTCTTAAGGAATCTAATTTATCAAATCTACTGCCAATTGAAACTATAAACCTAGATGATTTAGAGGTTGAAGAGGAAAGAGAAAAGGGGCCAACATTAGGGTTTCGTAAGGGTATGATTGAAGAATCAAGAATACTTTGGGATTTAGCTTCAGATAGATTAACTGGAGTTAAGGACAATGGTAAAGGCCCCCAGATGGAGAAAATGGATGGCCAGGATGAAATAACTCTACCATGGGTGGTGACTGCAACTGAGATTAACAGAGGGGATGGGCACACGTGTCAGGAACCAAGCCAGCGTAGGCCCAATCAGATGATTGTGTCACCTAACAAACACAAAGTCATCTCCACTGTTTGAAGCTACCTCGTCATCAATCCCCCATAGTTAATCACATTTCACTCTGGCAGTCACTTGGCATCAACGGACGACACCTCAGCCAAGGGTTCCGCATCATCATTGGGGTCACTATGAAGAGGCAAGCCCTGAGGAGTTTATTGGGCCTACGAGAGAACAAAAATATTGTGTTTGTTAGAGAGTTGATCTAGATTCATTATAGTAGGTTGGCATAAGATGCTGTCTAGTTTAGAATTTCTGTAGTTGTTAACATTACAAATGCTAGAAAAGATAAGATAAGAAATGAAGAGATTTGAGCTTGGTTAGAAGTAGCACCTATTGAAAATAAGATGAGAGAGAGCCGTTTAAGATGGTTTGGACATATAAGGAGACCAGTTAGTGCACCAATTAGAAAGTAGGAAAGCATTGGAGTGAGAACGGACAGGAAAGACAGAGGTAGACCTCTAACTACATGGATACAAGTATTACAAAAGGACATGCGTATTACAATATTGGACGAGAAAATGATTTTCGATAGGAATGAGTGATGTCAAAAAATTCACCTTAACGACCCAACGTGATGTTTTATTTTGCTCCGTTTAGCCTACCCCAATCTATTGGGATTTTCAAGGCTTGAATGATGATGATGATAATGTTAACATTACAAATGCTGTCAACTTTCATGTTAGGAATTTACTGATTTTGGTGTTTAATGGATAAAGTGATTTTTTTACTTGGTTAACTTTATTTGTTTTGGAAATTTAAGTACACCTGGGATCTATCATACACTGGATGACGAAAATCTATAATTTCAAACCACTTTGGGTGTTGAGTTGCTTTTGGATGACATTTCTTATTTGATGTAACATTGCCTTTCCTCATTTTCCTCGTCTCTCCTTTCCTTCTTAAGCTGGTTTTCCAAATGCCCAAAATGTTATCTTTTCGGCTCGTTCTTTTTTTGTAATTCTACGTTTTGAATATGATCCCATGGTTGGTTTTCTGGGAAAAACTATGAAACATGTCTCCCTGGGTCAGTAATTATTGTTCTTAGTGCTACTTTCTTTTTTAATGGTAATCAATTAGATTTATCATTCTCGAGGACGAAGAGTTTCACTCTCAGATTTGTTGGATGAAACATTAGTAAGGTTGATAATTTTTGTGTGAGGATTCAGTTTGATGTGTATGAATTATTTACAGTAAGCAGTACATAAGAAGTGATGTCCACTTACAGTATTCTCGGTATTTTTGAATTGGAACTTATGCCATAGAAACAGCAAATAAATCATTCTCAAACATTTTTGTGACCCGTGAGCAGAGGCAGGGATTTATTAGCATGTTACTAAACATATTTTTGAGATGTCTTCTTAAGGTGATATATCATGTATGTAAAATAATTTTATTTTCCTCTTCGTATAATCGATGCAACATTCAAATTTAGGCTCCTGAAACACATGGTCTTGATATAACTTCGACTGTGGTTGTGAGGGCATCTTCTGAAAGTTGTACTCTGATTGGTGTGAATGCCCAAATGCAAAGACATGTGACTTGTGGGCTTATACGATTTAATAAAAAAATTGTATTCATATTTTACTGGAAGATCAAATTAGCTTGATGAATTACTCATTTCTTCGCGGCTGTCATTTTCTGGTCTTCCAAGAATTTTTGACTAATATTACATCTGATCTAGTTGTTCAGTTATACCATCTTCTTTGATAGAATATCCAGTGACACTTTATTGATAACTTAAAATTCAATACCTTTTGTCAGCATTGATATATTGTGGTAGCAGCTGAAGAAAAAAATGCACAATCTTACTTTTACTTTTAAGTTGGATCTAAAAGGTTCCAACTTCAATGTTATTTTATAGTATAAGAAATTGGTGGAGTAAGATCACATTCTTGTCTTGAGTAATGGCCATTGCATTAAGGCAAAAAGTTGTTTTACTATAATAAATTGTCTCGTCAATGCCTAATTGGATTAAGGCAAATTACTCAACCAAATAAGAATTGGAACAAATTAACCATTTCCTTTTCTTTCCGTTATGATCTGGATCCTTTTAGGTTAGAGCTAATGATGGTGATACCCTTATTCTCCATATTTTGTATTGTGCACATGATACACGTATTAAATTTTGCATTCCTTCTGGGAATTAAGCCATTTCTTTGTCTTTGTAAGGAATTAAATTTGACTTTCAATTTAATTAATTTCAACTTTCATCTCAAAACCCAGGGAAGTTGAGCATCTGAAGAAACCTTTTAGCCCTCCTCGCGAGGTTCATGTTCAAGTAACACACTCCATGCCACCTCAGAAGATAGAGATTTTCAAAAGTTTGGAAAATTGGGCCGAGGATAACATCTTAACTTACCTTAAGCCGGTCGAGAAATGTTGGCAACCACAGGATTATCTTCCTGAACCCGCTTCCGAGGGATTCGATGATCAAGTGAGGGAATTAAGGGAGAGGGCAAAGGAAATTCCAGACGAATACTTCGTTGTTTTGGTTGGAGATATGATCACCGAAGAAGCCCTCCCAACTTACCAAACAATGCTTAATACGTTGGATGGTGTTCGTGATGAAACAGGGGCAAGCCCTACTCCTTGGGCCGTGTGGACTAGGGCTTGGACTGCTGAGGAGAACAGGCACGGTGACCTTCTTAACAGGTATCTCTACCTTTCCGGACGCGTTGACATGAAGCAAATTGAGAAGACAATCCAGTATTTGATTGGCTCAGGCATGGTATGTGTATTCATCTTTTCCTGCTTCAAACTTTACATTTTGCCTTGAGTTATCCCAATTTCCTAACATGAATGATTTCTTACAAGTCTTCCATACCCGGTTGAGCAGATTGACATGACTACATAACTAAATAGCTTATTTTCATCTTATGATTGAAAGTGTTGTATGAACCTCAAAAGCATAGTGATTACTCATCTTCAATCTAGCGAGGTACAACTTTTGAGTTAGTCCTGCTTTCCTATGCTCCGTTAATGATGATTGTTCGCTAGCGCATATATGCTTTTATTGGCGAGTGTGGTTTGCACAGTTGCACACAAATAGCAATGCAAGATAGGGCATGAAACCTGTTTTATTATTTATTTTCGAGATGGAGATTGGCCTCTTGTAAGTTGCAAGTGTCTGAGAGCTTCTACTTTCCTTTCTGCGCAAACTCCATACCTCCAAGGGACTATTTCTTTCTTCTTTTTTGCTGCCTCATGATAGAATCATTCAAAGTTTAGGCTATAGTTTTATTAAGCAAGCGTGTTTTTAGCATATCCAAGCAAATGTGTTGGTAAATCATTCAAATGTATGTAGAATTTGCAGCATATGAAGCTATTCTTTTATTTGTTTCTTTATTTTTGTTTCTGCTCTCATGGTGTTCTCCGATAGAATTTGACCTTTCTAAAAACCCTTTTGTTTTTTTATTTGCACTAGGTAGAGAATAGAACAGAGACCTTTTCTTTATTTTATGATAAGTATGCAAGTGTGTTGGTTACTTCCCCCGTTTGAGCCGGATATTGAGGTTGAGGGTTTACATGTTTAGAGTATTTATTCCAAGAGTTTACCTGTTTTTAGTTACCTCGCTGCCACATGAATGTTGAACGTAGTGTTATGCTTTCCTTGTGATCAGACAAGTCGAATGATTCTGAAAATTGTAACGGTTGACGATTAACAAAATAAATTTTGATTTTTCCTTTTCATCTTTTGGTAGCATGGGGTAGGGATGGTACACATTCGGTATTCATTCCTTTCAATGAAAATGGAAATGGTGATTTAGTACCGAAACAAAGTCTCTAATGATCAGAATACCTCATAAACCACAACTCGTAAAATTTGTTACAGTAGGAGCATGAGCCTACTGGTCTAACTATCTGTTCTTTGATATCCTTTTCTTATCTCTGTTACAGGATCCACGTACAGAAAACAACCCCTATCTCGGATTCATATACACCTCCTTTCAAGAGCGAGCGACTTTCATCTCCCATGGGAATACGGCCAGACAAGCCAAGGACCACGGCGACCTGAAGCTTGCCCAGATTTGCGGCACCATCGCCTCAGATGAGAAGCGGCACGAAACCGCCTACACCAAAATTGTCGAGAAGCTCTTTGAGATTGACCCTGATGGGACTGTTCTCTCCTTCGCTGACATGATGAGGAAGAAAATCTCGATGCCAGCCCACCTGATGTTTGATGGGTGCGACAACAACCTCTTTGAACACTTCTCATCCGTTGCTCAGAGGCTAGGCGTGTACACGGCTAAGGATTATGCAGATATATTGGAATTTTTGGTTGGGAGGTGGAAAGTGGGGAATCTAACCGGGCTTTCCGGGGAGGGAAGAAAAGCACAGGATTATGTGTGCGGGATGCCTACAAGAATTAGACGGCTCGAGGAGAGGGCACAGAGCAAGGCTAAGCAAGCGCAATCCGTCCCGTTTAGCTGGATCCATGATAGAAAAGTGATGCTCTAAATTACATTTAAACTTCTCTGTGGTCTTCTGTGTAGACAACGTGATTTTCCTATAATTTTGCATTTTCAGTGGAGTCAAGTGAGTATGTTCTGGGTATGTTTTGTTTGTTTTTCCTCGTGCTTGTTTGGAATATGCTGGAAGAATTTGATATTGAAGTTATCCTCTTTTTTTTTTTTTTTTTTTTGGCCTTTTCATATTTCTGCCGTGTTTTAAGTTTTTTGATGTGACAAATAATCCTTACGTGGAAATTTTGATGAGGGCAATATCTTGTGCTGTGGCTGTGTAACCTTGCTGTGTCTATTTCATGAATTTTACAAGAAATTTTGATTATACACAGTTGTATCATCTTCATATATTGGTATTTATAATATTGCTCATACTTAATTTCTGTGCATGATACAGGTTCAATACTAGTTACCTCCTTAAGTGATTTAGGCACCGTTCATTACAAATTATCCTAAAATTGTCATAAATTTGAATAATATAAATATCTACCAAAATTCCAAGCTGACCCGCAATTTTGCAGAAACTCAGAGCGCGTTAGCTTGAACCTGAGATTGTGATTTCATTACAGTACCAATAACATTCTTTAGCAAACTCGTCCAAACCATATTTGTGACATAATCATTGAAAAGCTTTACTATGATTATTATTATTATTATTATTATTATTATTATTATTATTTATTTATTTTTTTATTTTTTATTTTTATTTTTATTGTGCTCAAGTTTTTTAAACTAGCAGGTCTAGATATGACAAAATTCGCAATATGTCAAACAAGTCATTCAAAAACTTGTACACGGACATTTTAAAATTGAACACTTATTTAAAATTTTGATGATAATGCATGAACGATGAAAAAAAACTAAGGGAATTTTCAAAGGAGCGTCACTTATTCGAGGATGAAGAGAAGAACTTTGTGACTACAATATGGGCTGCTTTTACTTTTCCAAATTATGAAAATTATTTAATAATCTCAGCAGCAACACGAGTTATCTCCATAAGCATTATACGCAGTGCAATAGCTCTTCCGATCGTATGGGCAGTCATACTGGCTGTCGCGTGGGTGATATACGTCTCTCTCAGTCGCAGCAATGGATGATTTTGTGCTTGGTGTGAGGCCATTGTTTGCAGTGGTAGAATTATTCAGCATCCTTGCTTCAGATAGAATCAAGTCCTTTGATAAACCTGCACCACAATGATCGACATATATATATATATATATACACACACCCACACATGCAATACATGCGCAATTTCTTATAGTTACTGAAAATAATGGTTCAAATATGTATAAAAAATTAATAAAATGAATCAAGAAAAGGATTTAATGAATTAATTTCATACAATATTGTCTGATGATATTGAAATTTAACATAAAAATAATTAACTAATTACATTTCATACATCGATTTGATTCCAAATTGATGATAATTCTCCTCCTGAAGAAAGTTATAATAGAATAAATTATAATGAGAGGAAGAGCTTAAGTGAACAAACAGAAATAAAGAGTTGTGAAAGTCACTTTTCTCAAAGGTTAGTGGTTTCGTAGAAGTAGTGGAAAGTTGTGGGGTTAGTGGGCAGTATGCGTATTTCCTATCATACCCCTGGTTGGCTATATTGCTTCTCTTATTTGTCAGTAATTTTTCACTTATCATGGGGCTAATTTAGGACAACCATAGATTTGACGGCACTTGTCTTATAACTACCAATTTTTGGCCTCCCATATCATATAATTGTGTATATATATATATAAATTGTTCCCTCTAATTAATTTGACTTTAATGGCGACTTTACAATTCCTTGACATATGCATGATTTAAAATAATAAAATTTACCATAATAAGAATAAATATATATCAACTTATTATAGTATATTATATATGTGGACAACCCGGTGCACTAAACTCCTGCATTGCGAGATCTGGGGAGGGTATAATATATGCTAAATTTACTCCTATTTCCAAAGAGGCTGTTTCCAAGGTACGAACCCGTGACCCTTGTATATATCAACTTATCATAATATAAAATATTAAAATTA
>MKEJ01073883.1:0-21460 GCA_001753735.1 Embelia ribes | reverse complement strand
TTAAAAAAAAAAAAAAAAAAAAAAAAGATCTAACCCCAAAAAAATTAATTGGTAAAAATGCAAAACATTAAGTTTGTTCACATGCTAAAGAATGTGCATCTAATAAAATTCCTTGAAGGACTTGAGGCGAAAACTTTTTTAAGTTAACTTTTGACCTTAAAAATCCTGGTACAACATTCCAAAAACTAATCTTAAACAGTTGAAGACTTTTTATCATAAACCTCAAGTATAATCTCGCAGCCATAGCCACAAAGCTCAATTCAATAAATCTACCATTGACATGACCCATCCAACAATAAAGAGACCAAACCAAGGAAATGAACTACACTCGGGAATATTCTAGGATTACAGCATTCTATTTGACCCATCTATCTTCAGAAGAACAAATCAAAAGAGAAACCTAGTATTTGAGAAAGGGAAGATAAATAAATAATGGCATTGTTTACCTTATCGTTAACATTGGCCCCTTTGAACCTTTGAGTATGAATATAACGTCCAGGGAACACGATGTATTGCCGGCCACCAATCTACTCAAATCCAAAATAAAACAACCCGAATCATTTTTTTGCAAAAATAAGCACAAGAAATCAAATAGGAATATAAACCACGAGTGGACTCTGAAAATTTTTAAAATGTGATAAGAGAAACTAGCAAGACCTGAAAAACTCAGCAAATAAAAATAATATTGACAGCAAGCAAACCTTATCAATTATGCAAACATTAGGAAAAAAAAAACTAAAAATGCATTTGACTCATGGAAATATAACTCTAAACAGAACCGATCAATAATCACAAATAAAAGAGCGCCTGAATCTCTCCACCACGTGACATTTTTCTTATTTTTGTTTTAGGTTTGGTGTAATCAAGACATCATTGCCCTCCGGAATTCTTTAAGCCTTGCAGTTCACTAAATATATATCAAGCCCTATTTATCGGCACAACTACAATACAATAATTTTAACACTTACCACCACTAAAAATTTATTGCTCGTAGTTATAAATGTTTCCTTACTACTGGTTAAAAGCATAGTTGTCATTATATGGACATTACGACCAGGTTTTTTGGGCTCTAAATTTTAATCTCCACACCTGAAACCTTAAATCAGAGGCTAAGATATGGGGAATTCCCAACTAGACCCCCTAGACATGAAAATATAGCAGGAACAGTAGATCCCTCGAATTATAGTAGCAGACTCCCTATCTTTTAGGGGATTGAATACTATCAGAGACACTGTTGTGAGTGTCTCCTGACTTTAGTCTCTAAAATTTAGGATACAGGGTCATGTAACGTAGTATCCTTTAAATAAGTACTATTGTATTTGGAATTCATACAAACTCTTCTTCTTGCACTGTATCTTTTCCCCCTATTTATCCGTATTTACACAAAATGGGGAGAAAACACAATGATGTCTAAAACAGCATAAAAAATTTCTAAACAAAAACCAAAGCCATAATTAAAATTCATATTTCACAATGCTTAATCCAAATTTGTAAATTTCCAACAACACAATAACCAAAATCACCTAAATAGAAAACCCTAATCAGCTAAACTACATAAAAAGAACAAAATTTTCAGAAAATGCCACAAGATTAAGGGCTCACCATAACAACAGCGAATATCTCCTCGCGCTTTGCATTTTCCATCGAAGGGTCGGGCTCTGAGGACTCCAAAACCTCAGTTTCAGGTTCGGGTTCGAAGACGGGGGCTTCGGTTTCAGAGAATTTTGGGATAAATGGGGATGTTCTAGAAGATGGGCGACAGGCGGAAGAGGAGAAGAGGCGGTGGGAGGAGAGAGAGAGAGAATGTGAGAGGAATTGGAGGTGGGGTTTTGGTGAAGAAGAAGATAGTGTTAGGGTTTGGCTGAGGGATGGTCTGGGAGAGAGAGAGGAGCAGAGAGAGACAGTCGCCATGGAGGGAGGCAGGGAGAGAGAGAGAGAGAGAGAGAGAGAGATTGGTCTGTACTGTACTTCCTCCGACCTACAGCGTCAGCATTTCTTATCCGTTATATTTTCTTCTCAAAGACAATACCAACAGGCCTCCAACAATAATAATAAAAAATAACAATAAAAAAAAAAAATGTAAAAGTGAGATAATAGTGTATAGGCACATAAATAGATTTAACAATAAAAAAACTTTAGAAATAATTTTATAATTGTTTATATTAAATTTCTTTTATGTGGCGCAAAAACGTATCTCACGGTATCACTCTTTTTAACAGTGTCTGGGGACCCACTTTCATATAGGCGCATGGATGAAATTTAAGTAATGGCCAATTTGATATTACTTTTTGTTACCTTTGTTTTATTTATTTATTTTTAAATTGTACCCTAAAATATTTAGTAAATTCTAAAATATCTGTTTTTAATAATCTGCTTCTAATTTTTTAAGAATAATTTTAGAAGCAACCTTAGGAGTATTTTGAAAAGTTGTTTCTATTTTTTATTTTATTAATTATCATAATAACATCAATTGTATTTATTGCATCCCTATACATAAAATTATCACCTTACCAAACACTACACTACTTATCAAAGTAATTTTTAAATTTATTTACCAAATATTAGGATTATACTCATTTTTAGAATCAACTTTCAAAGACAATTTTAAAAAGTGAATTTTAAAAATATTATATTCCCAAACTAGGCCTAAAAATTAGAAAATTTAAAGTTGGGATGGACAATGCGCAATACCTTCTTTAAGAGCTCAGCCTTGCCTATTGGAAATTTTACTCTATTTTAATATAATTTATATTTCAAGCTTTTATTTATACTAGCAGACGCGCACAAACAATCCACGTGAATTTTATAAAATTAACCGAACAAGCTAATTAAAGTAAAATATTAACTATTATACAACAAAGAAATATGTCTTTCAATATAAAATTTGTAATTAAAAATTTTCAATTCAAGCTAATAAAAGACCACTTTTTTTCTTAGGCTACTTTGCAAGTTTTGTTAATATGAAATGAACACAGCATGTACAGTAGTTGCTTTTGAGTTTAGATTAATTGAATAGGAAAAAAAAAAATTGTTATTTAAAAAAATTATTGGTACTAATTAGTTAAAATATTTGGAAGATAAGAAAAAGATTATTGTAAATTTTCAAAATTAATCTTAATTAGTTATTTTATTTATCATTATTTTTAAACTTAAATTAATAGTTAATCTTACTTGATTAATCTTTCGTATTAACTTATTCAGACTCATCATTCACAACATGAGTGCTCTAAGAAAATTAAAGTGCAAAGTTAAAATTGAGTAGTAAAATATAAATTAGTTCTATTATTCATCAAAAACAACATAAAACATGAGCAAGAGAAATATAATGAAACATATGTGGATCATAAGAAGAATGTTAGTAAATCTTAACCATGTCAAAATAAATGTGTCATGCATAATGCTAACTCATAATTGTATCCCAGTATCTTAAACGTATTTAAGAACTTAAATAAATAATTCTAAAAAAATATAGTGAATCATCAAATAGATTCAATGTGACATAATGTATGTACCATGGATAAATCCTATTATATAACTACCATTAGAAGGCTGAAAATAATTTTTGGTTTAAAAATTCAATGTTTTACATTTAAAAAGATATTTAAAGTTATGATTTTTTACAAAATATAACCAATATTTGACCATCGAATTTGCAAACCAAATGGATATTATATTACAAGAGTCATAGCCCTAGCAAAAACCAAGATTAAGATATTAGCATTTAATGTATAGAATATTTTTAAAAATGGTTATAATAGGTACACATCTATTTGAAAATAAAAAAATAACCTTCAATAATTGAAGTTATTTTGTAAAATGAAAAACAAAAATAAAAGAATAAAGTTTAGAAAAAAAGACATCATAAGCAATTATTATTATCTATCATTTTTCTTTTTTCTTCCATGCATTGAAATATTTTATTAAACTTTTTCGTTCCATGCTCCTTAAAATGCCACTATATCATAGACAATTAAGGCAAGTATAAAACTAATAATTTAAAAATAAGACGTTCTTCATATAACTAGTGCAACGCGCGGTGTACATTCTAGTAATAACATAACAAATAATAAACATACAAATTTTTAAATCAATAATATTTTTAAATATATTAAATTTAGTTAAAAAATAATCTCAAATCTTTTTTCTTATTATGATTGTGAAAGTCAAAACACTATGCTGATGAGTCAACTTTTTCTGACATTCCAAATTTCATATTGAAATTGAAACATGGAATTTATTTTACAGTCGTTTTGAGCAACTCTGCATGCGACTTTTAAGTTAAATTCTTAATAATGCATATAGTAATTGTTACTTAGTTAGACTTAACGGTGGGAATTACTTGAGCATGATAATTTGGAGAATGTTTCAACTAAAAACAAGATACTCTTTCCGTCCAAGAATAATTGGATGGTTTGACTTGACACACAGTTTTATGCAATTTCAAATTTAAAATTTGAATTATGAATAAGTGATCAAGAGAGCCCTATTTATCTTTAATTAGACTTCATCTCCCTAGTAATTGAAAATGACAACAATGATAGTTTACTTTGTTTTGTAATGATTGTATGTCCTAAAATGGAAATGTGCAATTATTTTTGGACATCTCAAATTAGAAATGTGGTCAATTATTTGTGAACGAATGAAGTAGATTTTATCTTTTGTTTTTATGATCATTAAAATTATAATACTTATTGCTAACTCAAAGTTATTTGTAAATTATGAACACATATGAAGTTGCAAATATTTTATTTATTTTGGTGTAACTTACCATTTTTATGATGTCTAATGTTAATATTTTTTTATTTTGATTATTTTAGAATTTCAAATATGAACAAAAATTATATAAGATAATAAATATGTTGTTTTTCTTAAATTTTGGGAACAAGTTTGTTAATTGTCCAATCTCTGAGAACTATTAATATTGTAAGTGAAATTACAGGGACCAAAAAAAATTATTGTTGAAGCTACGGGGACTATTGCTACAATTCTCCCTAAATATCATTAGTTTTTACAACACAAGATTGGATACGTGGTGAGATATATGTTTTGTTAAATATATTATTATCTTTTTTTGGTAAAATTATCAATTAAAATAATTATAACTTTGTAATAGTGAGAGCGATATTTTTAGATTGTCAAATAGAAGAAATTTTTGAGTAGCTTCACAATTTTAGAATATAGTTAGATTCTATTGTTAAGGATAGTTATTCTAGCCTAAATATCACTATTAGAATATCAACACCAACATTTATCATTTACTTTCCAAATCTCACTTTTTAGAAAGTTATCTCTATTACTAAATATAAATGATCTATCTTTAGATTTTTTAAATAAACTTTCTAATAAATTATCTATCTTTAGATTTTTTAAATAAACTTTCTATACGATTAATCTATTGATATATAAATAAAAAAATTTGAAAAAATATTTCTTGAATATGTTGATGTATTTTTATACTTAGGTACGAAAAAATTATGTTTTTAATATAAAAAGTGCATATAATAATTTTCTCATTAGACAAAGTCACAATTGCAATTTCTATAAAGTTTTCTAGGATAAAAATATTAGTTTTGCCACATTTTTCTATTTCTATTTCTATTTCTCAAATGAAAAGGGAGACACCATATAGGAAGACCGGTATGAATGTTCGCTGCTTTCCATGTATACCAGTTGTATACTTCACAAAAAGTACTTACATAAAGCTTCCTCTGTTATAAGGTACACCAGAGAGTTACCAACACATAATATAATCTTTACCAATACATAATAAAATCTGTCCCTTTTAGATGAAATAAAGTTAATAAGACACCGGAAAAACTAGGTCATGAATGGCTCCCTTGTTATGGAAACGAGCTACGTCCAATGGCTAGATTGTAAATCTTCAGTACATGTTAAAAATAACGCAACGTACTAAAATATATATCAGGTAAAGCAAAACCAGAAATTGCTACCAAAGTTAAAAGTTATAAGTATGATCTCAGAGATTGCAAAGTCTATTAACTATATTGCAAAATTTTCGGAACATGTTAAATTACGTGAGGTACAGAAAATGCGACGTAAAGCAGAACCTGAAATTGCTACCTAAAGTTTACCCAGGTAAGATACTGTACAACCTACTGAACCACATTCATTCTACATGTTATATCCGACATCAGGCATATATGACCAAAACACCTATATCTCCAACCATATTACATGTTATGATTAGATCCTAGGCAATAGCAATTACATTCGCCTCAAAATATGTGCATGTTTCACCATTCAACATGCTAAAAATAGGTGCAAAGTTTTGGGAAAAAGAAACAAGCTAGTGAGATGATGAGGTTCCAGTCTATGATGTCCAAAATCGATGCATCGCATTCAGTTGACCTAATTCTGTGGATTTCAAAGACATCTTATAGAGCTCCCTGAGTTTACCCACATCTCCAGACCTACCAGGAAGACTTTGCTGAAAATTTGGAGGTCCATTTGGGCTTGCTGAAATTGCCATTGCCATTGCCAGCAATTTCTTCAATAATGCCTGCAGTTGGCTCCAAAATTTAGCATAGATCTCGGAGAAATCATTTCCCAGTGTTTCTGGAACCATTTTGTTGGAAACATGGCGTCCTTCAAGCAGGTGACAAAGAGCTGATTCCAACATCTGAAACCAAAAACAAACTCGATGATCAACCAATGGTTGAAGCAGAAAGAGTTCAATTTATATGAAGGCGATGTAATTACAATTCGTAAATAACCTTATTCGCTATAGGCATGCTGTCTTCTACTCATTACTAAGCAACAAAAAAAAAAAATCCTAAAAAATTTAAAAAATACAAAAGCACAAGCTCAATGTTCAAGTCACTTCCTGGCACTCCGCTCAAAATCTGAAGATTCTGTTAGTCACATGGCGACAGACCATATATGCTAAATGGGTATCAGACCTCTAAAATAGAAAATATTTATTCGTACAACATTTTAAGCCTGGTATAGGCCGGTTATCTTAGAGAAAGTCATTTCAACCTTTACAAATATTTGAAAGTGATTAATTTGTGACAGTTCAATTGAGCAATACCATCTCTAAGATCCATGTCTTAATCAGAATTGATTCGGTATGGTGCATAAGATGCAAAGTGGTTATTTTCTGAAACTAACCAATTGCAGGCATCGTAAATTTGTAAACATATGATATATACATCATGGGCTGGTCTAGCTAACCCATTTTGTTCAATAGATAACGTGGTTGGCAGAGAGCTTGAACAGGAATTTCGATATGAGACTATTTCCACATAAAGACAGGATTAACCATCTTTACAAGTTTTCAAACAATCAATCGAAGTTACTTTATTTTTAATTTTTTGGATGGTATAGGGTAATTAATTCTCTAGAGGTTGTCTGTTATGGACTGGACAACTAATTTTAAATAAAATTTATAAGGATTCCATTAGTTATTACATATTAGTGTGTCTTACCTAGGGATCACAATCAGTTTATGCATGCACTTCTGCATAATTTACTAGTTGGTCAGATAAGTATATGATTGGAAAGGCCTTGATGGCTAATGTGGTCCAATTCTGAAGTTCTCAGAAGTCTTTTAAAGGAAATTTGTTGGTTCTTTCATATTTGGGTTAATTGGTTTATATATTGGGGCATTTTATTTAATCTTGTTCCAACAGTTGATGAAGGCCAAGTCACCAAAGTAATAGGTTTGTAAAGAGTTAAGTTGTTGGATAAAACCCTATTAAGATGAAATGAAAAAGAAGTGATGGAGATCCAACGAAGAATTTAAAGATTATAGTTTCGAGAGGTACATGCATCCAAATTTATTGAGAATCATAAATGCATCAAAATTTAGTGGTTTACACATGCATCAGAATTTATCTATTCAATGCTTATAAATTTATCGAGAATCTAAAGGGTTATGCCAGATTAAAAGGTTATGCTATATTAGTATAAAGAGGGCAGTTGTTTAGTGAAACAGACAGGACAGGTTATTATGAATTGAAAATTATTGACTGAAATTGTTGTCTCTCTCTCCTCCCCTCTGTTCTGTCTCTCAGTCTCTTTCTTTCTTCTCTGCTTCTTTCCCCTTCTCATTTCTCTCAATTTCTTTAACATCTCAATCTTTGCTGCGTCAAAGAATAGAAAGATTGAGATAGTAGCTAAAAAATCACGGCAATCAGTAACATTAAGGTTTTTGGAAGTTTGGATTTGGCAATAGCAGCTAAAAACTCTTAAGCATTTGGACATGGAAGGCCCTTTCAATGTAACAACATATTGAGAGAATACAAATAGGCTTGATGAAATTTTGCATTCTTTCTGCTAGTTTGCAGAAATGCTATTACTATTGTCCCTAACCTCTCAATCAAGCCAGGTTATATGCATATAAACAGTTAGCTCCCCAGCTTCTCCGGATAGTCACGGTGGTCACTTGTAGCTCTTGTTGAGTAGTCAGAGGGTATGCGGTTTGTTTGGCTTTCATCTTGTATTTTGTGTCATCAACTCATAGTCTATATTGAAAAAGTTGCAAGCTGGATACAAATCTTGGGGTATCCCTAATTATTTCCTAATATAGTCATTCACACAAAAATCAAACATTGTCCTGTTTCCCTAGGCTATACGTTTGTTTTTCCTCTATGCTAAGTTCGCCCCTTTTACCTCACCCAGCAATAAATGCTTTGACTTACTAAAGCAAAAAACTTCATCCCAAATTCTACCAGATAGATATTCGATCAAATGTTTCCAAATGTCAAACCATTAGAAGTAGAAGCAATAAGAAACCCGAACAAAGAGAGACCAAAAACTTACCACATAAGAGTGGAGAGAACTGGAGAGGCTAAGCAGAAGAGCAGATCTCTCCATTAATAAGGTCAGATGCATAATGGGATGTTTTTCTGGCCTGTAGAAGTCCAAAGACTTACCCCAGTTCCTCTCAGCTAAGGCAGCATATTGTTTCACCCGTTGGTGAGAATTATTTTCACCTCTAGACAAACTGTTTCTCTTTTGGTTCAATTCCAAAAATTTCAGAGAACAATCCCTTTGATAGCAAGCTAGCTGAAAATACGCATATGCTGTCTCCTGTTTCCTTAGTTCCCCTAATGACTCGTAAAGAGATAAAGCTTCCCTAATTGCCTCATTGGCTGACATCTCGTGTTTCCTCTGATCTTTCTTAGTTCTAACACCAGCACTGCTAAAAGTTTCCACAGCCCCTTTTTCATAAACTTCTGCAGTGGTATCTTCTTGTGCCAGAAGCATACCAAGTCTCAAGTACGTGTGAGCAAACTGTGTGCATACTTCATTCCTCAAACTGCTGGATATAGAATTCGCTTCTTCTATAATAGCATTGAGTTCCATCTTTGCTGCTCCATAATATCTGAGTGATTCGCCATATTCCAGTTTTGCGCTCTCAACTGCCTGCGTGTATGCATTGCGGAAGACTGTATGTTTCCTCAAAGATTCTGTTTTCGACACCATCTCCTCAGCCAATGCTCTTCTCCCATGTCCCAAGTTACAATAAATTAATATGATGTTAGTATGATCGGAAACTTCTCTAAATGAAGTAATAGCGTCGGAAAATGCAAGCTCAGCTTTGTCCATTTCTTTTTTTTCGAGTCTCCTTCGACCCAGTTCATTTGAAACCCATCCTTTCTTTTTGAAGACAGTGTGCATTTCATTTGAACTACTAGGGTAACCACCCAATGCTTTCCTTGCTTCTTCATAGCAGCATAGGGCAGCTGATAGATAATATTCTGCATCTCCAATCAATGGATCTACAAGGTATTTGAATATGCCACCAGTTTTAATAGTAGTTGTATTTTCTCCCGCAGCTTCAGACTGAATGTCACAAGTTGTTTCGTGCTGCTTCAAGAATTCACTTTTACAACTCCTTCCACCTTCCACTTTAGGACTAGCGTGATCATCTTCAGGGTAACCTGGAAGTGAATTGGAGCTGTTCCTATTGGATCTTTTACTTTGTTTTTTCCCATGGATAAATGGGCGTGAAGAACTACCACTACTACTCGCACTGCTCCCACTGCTGGCTCTGTCGCTCTGGCAGCTACAGTTTACTAAGGAACACAAACTGCAGTTCGGGTTTAACTGCCCCAGCTTTTTCTTTAGCCTTTTCACCTCTTTTAACACTTCAGATGACATTTTTAACTCCCTAGAATTTGGTTTCTTCTCTGCTTCTAACGCTACCTCTTTACCCTTCATCAACTGAAGTTCAATATGTACATCCCCAACGAGTATCCACGCCTTAGCCCAGAAGAGATAAGAGGAAGCAAACTGCTCTGAGACAAGACAATCACGAAAGCGTTCAGTCTTGTTTGGGAAGCCACTAACCATGGATGAAATAAACCTAGTCTCTTCGAGATGCTGTGGCATTGAACCATACACCAATGAGGCCAATTCTACAATCTTTAGAGCTTGATGCAACTGACCATTATCTTTATATTCTTGCCCCAGGGCCAAGTACGATTCACCAAGCAACAGAACAAGCTTCCACAATTGATCGTCCAGTTTCACAGTTGGAAGCCACTCTCTAATGTCACAAACTTCAATACAGTCAATATCACCACAAGCACATACAGAAAAATCCTTGGTTGAAGTCAACCTATTTCTTGTTTTTCTTTCATTGGTCATCTCGGACTCGATACCTTGGATTTGACGTTTCCATCTAAGTGACTTAATAGCTTCAGAAACATGATGTATTGCTGCGAACTTTGAGGGGATTGGATCAGCAACAGTTTGAACATCAGCTGAAATTTTATTCACTTCACAGACAGCAAAGTTTCTATTTTCTGAACTTGGTTCAGCTTCACAGTCTCCCACTTCAGTCTCATCTGACTCTGTCAACGTTATGGAAGCAGCTGCATCATCATTCAAAGTCACCCTTGTAGAACCTTCTAGTCCTAAATCTCCATAGCTTTCATTGTCCTTATTGGTATCATCATCCACCACTGAAGAATATACCATGCTGCGGACAATAGATCCTGAAGTACCATCAAAGAAGTCAAAGGACTCTTCCTCTGTGTCAGCAACTACAACTCTAGCCTGTGCAGGAAGCGCCTCAAATGCCATATCTAGCTCCTCATCATAGCTTAGAAGAAACCTAGCAAATTGTTCATGAGCAACAGCTCGTACGACCTAATCAAGATTATAGTCAGAGTAAGTTATATTTTGATCACAAACCAGAAACATTAATATTTTCTACGAAAAAATGTGAAAATTCTCCTGATTAACTTAATTCACAAAACAACGTACCAGATGATCAGGTTCATCCAGGAAATCAATACATCTTTTAAAGAACCTTGCACACCTGGCCCTATTAATAGGAGACTGCATAAAACCAAATAGCCTTGGTAAGAGAGAATCCATAAAGTTGCAACTTGCAGGCAACAACATAATAGTCATTTCTTACCAGAGAAAGTGAAAGCCTGTGAGCAATTCTGTATAAAAGAGTTCCTAGTGAAAGTATTGAATCAATTCTCCCTCGATGAATCAAAGATGGCAGGGACACAGGGCTACCATCGCAATCATTGGGAGGATGCTTTTTCGGAATAACAGAGAGATCAAAAAGTTGAATAACATCTTCTCCAGCACTTTTATACAGCTGTAAATACAAACAAATAAGTTCAACTCAGCTGACAAATTAAAGAATCAGAAGAAGGGTGATTGAAATAGAATAGATGAGAAGGTACCCAATAAGCACCCGGATCCTGCTTGCAGTTTTCCTGAAGAAACTTTAAGACAGAAAGACCATTTTGCTGGACAACATGAGGATGGAAAGCAGGTGTACCATCATCAGAGATGCCCTTCAAAAGAAATATATCATCTGTCTTTAGAAGCTCATAACCCTGAACTACACCATCTTGATGATAACAAACAGCAAACTCCGGCACACTAGCCATGACATTGTCCAGCCAAGCCTCCAGCCAAGTCAATGGAGTAATCTGTAGAAATTGTAGGAAATAAAGTGAAGGTATTTAAAATGGTTTCTCATCATCTACTTTCCAAAACAAGAGGGGTAAAGTACAAACCTGCCGTGAAACATCCCATAGATGCAAGCTGACAGAAACATACTTTTCATTACTGAATAAAAGCAAGTCACTACCCAGTAGCATACGAAAATTGTGAAATTGCCAAAACAAAATCCTCAAGAATTCTTCACCACTGGCTCTCCTATGTTTTTCGGACTCTTTCATTGAGCTTCTAGATTTCTCTTTAATTTGTGAACCTTTTTTATCAGCAGCACGACCTTTGTGTTTCTTAGTCTTACCTCCCCAAAAGACAGGATCTTTTTTGACCCGTGTGTATTCAGGATTTAAACCTTTTTCCTGACCAATGTCATCACTCCAACCAAAGAATGAAGATCCTTGATCTTGCTCTGGATGTTTAACCGCCTCCAAGGATGCATCTCTAGCCTCAAACTGCTCAGGAGATGATTTTGATTGCTCTTCTGATGAAGCACAATGAGTAGGCGGACAATCACATGCTTCCATTCTAACAGAATGCATGGCAAAGTTCAAAAATAGAGATTGATCCTCACGTTTGGATTGATCACGAGATTGATCCCCACGTTTTGATTGATCACTATGTCTTCTAACCAATTTATCACCCTCCTCCAGATCAGGCCTGCAATAATAATAATAATAATAATAAAACTATGAAAATGGAAAAACACCAATTGACATGACAACAGCACATATACACATAATGCAATTATTCATACCCAGTATTCAGCACTAGAGTTTGTCCGACACGGTGAACTGCAACTGATAATCGAGCTTTGGAATATGGTATTTTAAAGATTTGTTTCAGAATGTCAGCCGGAGCTATGACATCCATCTCATCTCCATAATCCACAAAACCTGATACAGCAAGAGCTTCACCTTTCCTAGACAGATTTGACATAATAACACCGTTTTCCCAAGGTACATCTGCTAATCATCAGCACAGGTTAAGATGATTAGATGCTAATGAAGATGAAAAACAGAAATTCTTTATACAAGCATGACAAGTAGGAACAGCCTGCAAAATATGTCATCCCTTTATCCACAAAGGCTTTTTCTTTTCACAAATCAAAAGATCAATTCCAGGAATTGAAAGCAGTTGTTGAGATAGGGACGACTAGCAAAATCATACAATAAAATATATAACAGATTGCCTATGTGGTAAATTAATTTAGTAATTGCATCGAGGGAAACAAGTAGGTCAAATGAGTTAGTCTGGCTTGTAAGGGCAATCAAGCCTAAACGCACCAAAAAATGTTTGCAATTTGAAGTATCAAATGAAGAAAAACTCTATAGCAGAAATCCACCACCAGCACCTTTTCACCTTGAATATTCATAAAATCGACATCCTTGAGTTTCTTATTGCTTGTTACTCTTGTGACTAAGGGATATGTTTTTCCCCATCACATTTTGTCGGTAAATATATGCTATGTGGGCATGTAATGTGTGATTTCACTTGCATCACTGGATGATGCAACAAGGATTTCTTACTAGGCTGTATGGCTAGATAAATACACCACTCAAGGTGACATGCAGATTTACTGCCTTAGCTGATACATAGTCTGTATTACATTCCGCTCCACATCGTCAAAGAACATATTGAAAGTTAAAACTTATAAATATGATACATGTCAATGAGGACTTGGGCAGGCTTAAATTGGCTGCTTTTAAAAGGCTAAACATCGTTTGTAACTGTTTAACCGGGAAAAGGAGACAGATTTGACTGCTCTGGACATGCCGGCATCCCAACCCTCCTCAATCACTGGGTGCCAAGGTCAGTAACATTCACTTGATCTAACATTTCATCTGGTTAGTTTGAACTTTCATTCCTTCTTCCTTCCCCCTCACTATCCCTCCTTTTTCCTTCCTTCCTCCCTCCTCTCCTTCTCCCTCCTAAGGGAAATCAGGGGACTAGCACAGAACACCTATTTCATTCCAATGTCAATCAAGAATTTGTTACGAAAAGATTTCGGCAATTAACAAAAAACCTTAAAACGATTCTACTGTGAACTCAATTAAGTCATACATTTAGACACCTTATAACAATATGCGAAGATTGGTTTGCCTCATTGGAAAGAAGGGTTAACATGAAAGCTATGACGTGTACACAAAATCTTGCATTGAAGTAGATTGCTTATCATTTAGCAAACAAAATGATATTACAAATACAGATAAACCCATGCATTTGAAGACATACAAATCAATGAAAACAACAGAGGGCTTCTGAATGAAAACAGTTCGGATTTAGAATGCATTTATTTTACTCCAGAATGTGATTATCACCATCAGGGGAGGAAACAAATTAGTTGGCATGGTAATTCAGGCAAAAAAAAAAAAAAAAAAAGAGTAATTCAAGAGTATGCACAGTGGCTGCTCTGCAAAGTTGAAGACTCGCCGGTACTTTGTATGTGAAAGTTAGGTTCATGAATATCCGAACAAAAGTTTATGGGTAAATTACATGCCCCATGAGCTATCCTAATATTTTTGTTAACCTCCAAGGGTTTCTGAAATTACAAACTACCTCTATAGGTTATCGGTCACTAGAGTGTCACCCCCCCAGCTAGCACTGAGAAGTGTACTTGAACAGATGTGATATTCCAGCAAAGCCCCTATTACATTAAAAGGCAACAGAGGAGAAAATTCAAAACTCACACCCATTCACTCTCTCCCTCATGCATCACCAATCATCGGAACCGCCGCAGCTTATGGATGAAAGAGCTAGGAAATCGTGGACGAAGCCGAGAGGGGCAGCATTAGCCAAATCTTTGATGGCAGGGCTGAATTGGAGAAAAAGGCCACATCTTGGATGTACATGTCATCAATTGGGTGGTGTTCTGGTGGCGGTAGCGGCAGGTAAGAAGTACGTATTTCGGAGGACATAAGCTAGAGCAGCATGTAAACCTGGAATTCCTATTGGCAATGACATCAAGTATAATGGACGCCTGAATGATCATAGAGAGAATGAAAGAGAGTGCCTTGTGAGAGGTGATTTAATTTTTATTGGGGATTGGGAATTTTACAGAGCAGAGGTTGTGTTCAATTTTTTAGAAAAAATCTGTAAATTCACTTGAGGCTAATAAGGTCATTGAACAAACCTGTGGAGTAAAGTGTTACTTCAGAAATGAGGGTGGTCAACTGTCATAATTAGATACCTCGTGAGGGCAAAGTGTGATTTAACGAAAATTTCTTTGTCGTATATCATAAGTTCTTGAAAGAAAAAAACAATAAAAAATGATTTCTATGTTGTACAAGTTTTAGGTATACATTCAACGCACTATTTTTCCATGTCTCTTATGAAAAGAACAGGAAAAGAAAGCAAGCGGGCTGTCAGCTTTTGGAGATTGGATGAAAAAACACATTACTAAAAGCTCCCAAAGAATGTTCCAAAGTGCACCCCAAGGAACACTGATGCAGAACAGGAAAATAGGATTCAGTATTTAGACAAATTTAATCGTAATTTTATTTAATTAAAGTATGCAAAAACGGTTTGGGTAATTTAGGATTTTATGCTATTTAATTTAATTTGGTTCCTTGGTTGGGGTAGGCACAATATGGTTTTGTTAAGGGCCTATAACCTTATTGTGTCTTTAATAGGGGTGGCAGCGAGTAGCAGAAGCTCGATCATTAATTATTCGGTGTAAACTCAGCTCGTGAAATAATCAAGTCAGAGCACAAGTATGTTAACATACTCGACTTAAATTTCGAGTCAAGTATGAGTAGCAAGGTAGTCGACTCGTTATATGAATGTATATGATTGTTTGGTTACATTTTCAGTTTCTAGTATTTGAAAGCTGGTATTTGAAATTTTTTTGAGGTTGAATTTTCTATATGCAAAAACTTGTTAGGTATTAAAAGTTGTGAAAATTGTTGTATGTGATGGTTGCAAGTAGTACTTTATATTTAAAATAAGATATAATAATTTTTTAAGGGGATAGAATTATTGGCTTTGATAGAGAAGGATAAAATGGGACAAGATGGGGCCAATTATTACCCAATAAAAGTACACGTAACGGGATAAAAAGTTAGAGAAAGAATACTCTATCTCGGTTAGCATGCCTAAAAGTTCAAGAAACTCAAAAAATGAATTTTGCAAATCAAAGCCAAAGGGAATTCCCATTTTTAGAAACTGTAAAACCAAAAACCCAAAACAAACAAGTTTTGGGGGTTTAAGAACTGAAAACTGCAAACTAAAAGTAAGATTTTCATCTCATTACCACTAGGAATAATTGAACCTTAGTTGATAACATTCAACAATACTATAACCTAATTTAATCAATTTTATTTTTTTGAATATAAATTATAAATATTTCAACAATATTCTTTTTGGGCATTTATTGAGCCTAGTCGAGTATTTGATTACCTTTATCGAGTCGAGTTCGAGCACAAAATTGATTCGAGTACTGAGTCATTTGAACAATTCATGCTCAATTAGAGCAATACTCGGCCTAACTCGACTCGTTTCCACACCTAGTTTTCAATTAGCAAGTATCTTTATGAAATAAACATGGAGTTTCCTAGAAAAGGGTGTGAAACTCTTATGATTTGGGTGTGGATACCAAGAACTACCAGTGAGAGTTTTATCTTTGCTTTTAACATTCATTTTTTGCACACAGAGACAAACTTAAAATTTAATCTTCTCTTACCAAGAGCATTACAATATCTTACCATTCTGATCACCAACAATAAAAATGAGTATATTTTAACATAAATGACAGTGAAATATGCTTTTTGCGTCGTGTGTAAAGTGCACATTTTTGCAAAATGTGTTTGTCATGTCATACAATACCTATGAAGCATGGACACTACAAATTGTGTGCCGTAGCCGTGGTGGACATTCTGGAGACACGGATATGCGTAGGGCATGGCTAGATACGTGTCAAACACGCCATCTGGCGTGTCTGAAATGCAAAATCTTAGTTTAATTTTCAAACAATTCTCAGACATGGCGTGGACACCTTTGGGACATAGCAGTGGCAAAAATGTAATTATTGGACATGCCTGAGTCACGCTGGGTCAAAATGCAATTAATTCTTCATTTTTTGGAATAATTTGTAACAATTGAAAAGATGAGGGGTAATTGAAAAATTAAAAAAGAAACCCGATTTCCCTTAAAATTGAAACAAAAGCACAAAAGTCAAACAGAAGCTCAAAAGTCAAAAGAGAACACAACCCTTATTTTTTCTATTGCTTAATTAGAAGCAATCAGAAGAGAAATCCAATTGCTTGATGTTTCTCTCTATCGCTTATTGGGCCGTGTACGGTACTTACGCACCTTGGCTTCAAGCTTTGGCTTTGAAACTTCTTATGCAACCTTCATCGTCTTCAAGTTGTGAGAGAAATTGGAGAATTAATTGTTTTCTCCATTCGGTTAGAAGGAACAAGATGACTCCGGAACGTGCCGAATACTTGGTCTTCATTCCTAGTAATCTCCGCCTTCTTTCAAGAAAAACCATCGCATATGCAATCGGAGAGAATAAGATGTGGGATATTGCCGGTGACGAATTTGATTCTCTTGACAATTTTGGGTTGCTTGGAGTTGCCTTCCTTTCCCTTGATGAACCCGAGTTGGAGGCCATAGTATTTACGGATGGTGGTGGTGAATAACCCAATGTTGAAATGGATGATGAATGGAGTTTTTCATGAAAATATTAGGAATTGCATTCTACTAGTATTTATTTTGGCAGTTGTAATATATTTCATTAACTAATGGTTCTCTAGTATTTTGGCAAAAATATGTTTTTGCACTTTCGAATAGTTGGTATTAATAGGTTAGCTACTAGTTATTAGCAGATTAGCTATTAGTGGAAGAATGCTAGTTGTATTTTGTCAAGATTGTAAAGAACCCAAAAAATAATTCTATTCTTATTGTTTTGTTCATTGGTTAGGACTTTATTTCTCATATTGTAATGGTTTTTTGCATGCAACAAGTAATGAACAATTTTACTAACTCATAAATAATTAAAATAAAAACAAAATTTTGAATCCTTGCCGTGTCTGTGTCCTGAATTTTTTGAAAATTTTCGAATCCATGTCCGCACCCGTGTCCGTCACTGAAATTGATTTCAAATATTTTTAAGGAAGTGTATTACTTGCTATACAATTACCCATACACAAATTGACTATACAACATTTACTTTTTAAGTAAAACAAAACAAAAGGTATACAAATTTCCAAATTCCCAATTTCCGCAAAAAGCATTGAGACGAAAAACTAACCTGAACCAGACTTCTTAATTTCTTCTGGGCTTGAACTAAGGCGAGTAAATAATGGTAAGTTTCGATAGCATCCATAGGCGATGACTGGGCAAGTTTCAGCTTCGCTTTCAACCGAAGTAACGGACCTTGCTCCCATTTCGTAGTCTCGTCTAAAGCAGCATCAGTGACCACTTCAGCCTCTGAAAACCTCTGCTGAGCAGACAAAACCAAGGCACATCAATAAATTTCTTCCCCTACCTCAATGAGGCATTCAAATTCTGATGCTCTGCGTATTGAACGGCCAACTCGTAAATAAGATCAGGGTTATCATACTCTGTTAAAACAGCTTGTTCTAAGGATTTTAGTGCCTCAGATTGCAGTTGGGTCCTCTCAAAATCCGAAGAAGAGACTTTGGCTTGTTTCCCTAAACAAAGACCTAATACTCGAAAACCAACACCTTTCAAATGTTGATACACCCCTATTGCATTCTCTATTGCTCTTCGTGCATACCCCACACCTTCCTCGGCTAGGGTCAAATCCTCGCTGCAGATTTTTGCAGCCAGCAATAAGCACATAACATCACCCGGTTGTTCATCCTTGTGCAAACACTTACGTAATATATTCAAAGCCACCTCATGTTGCCCTCCCCCACTATAGGAAAATGCCAAGGCTTTCCAACGATCGACTCGATGAAATACACCTGGCATGACCTCCTCAAACTGTTTCGCTAGAACGTGAGTTTGGTTGCACAAAGATAAAGCAAAAGTAAGATGCTCCATCACTGATGAGTCCCGCTTCATTTTACCAAGGTAAAATTTTCTCACGAGGATCATCAAAAGTAGAATCGCTTCTGAGGTTGTTTCTTGGTATATACGATCCATCGATTTGAACAGCCAGGCTAGGTGAGCCAGCATCTACACCGCTGTAGAGTAGAAAAACAGCAAACCCTTTTTGGATCCTTGCACAAGAGTCGTTTTCGAGGTTCAATTGGCTGGGAAGGGCTCTCCGATAAGCTGACATGACTTTGTCATAGCAGCCAGCCTGCTTCCATAGATCTGGGAGGAGCTCTACAGCTTGGCCAACGATCTCTTGCAGCCTGTTGTCCACTTGCACGTCAGGTATCCCGTGATAAAAGATCTTCTCCACCACATCGAGGACATTTTTACACTCCTGAGCAACTTCTCCACCACATTGGGTCTGAAACTAATATCCAGTCTGAAACCAAAAGTTTGAAATGCAATGGGCAAATGTTTCTAGTAAAACCAAGTAACTGTGTTAACATAAGAATGCTTATTTTATTAGCCCCAAAAATATTTTTGAGCAAAAGTCGAAACAACAAGAAAGCAAAGATGTTAAAATTGTTCTCAATCACTAAACCAATTAAATGAAGATGGTATAAAGCTCCATACCGGTAACTCTCCCAAGCTTTTGAAGAGACTTGGCTTTCAAATACATGGCCTCAAGCACCAGGCTAGCAGCATGCTGTGAGTTGGCGGGGGCAGCATCATTTCTTGGACGGCCCTTCCTAACAGATTGCTTTTCGGCAAGAGGTTGAAGCCTCTGAATAGCTGCTTGAAGATCAATACCGTCAAAAACACGAAGAGCACCTTCCACATTTCCCCTCTGATATTCGAGCTTTCCGAGAAGGGAACGTGCTTCCTGTCATTTTTCAAAGAACAACTCAAATTTTATGCTAATTTACTGAGGAGAAGTATATATTGATAGGTTAGATTATGGATTACACACTAATAAAATTATGTCATGAAGGAAAGTGTTGTCCATACGCAAGAATATGATAAAAAAAAAATGTACCAGCAAGCATACCCCAAAGACAAGGGCCAATACCATCCAAACCCAAAAGGATGAAGAAATAACGGGAACGTGAACATATCCTAAATAATCTTCCAAACATGCCAGCTCTAATAGTCAATCATGTGCGGGTGTGTAAGTCAACAACAGAATGCATTTGCAAATGTACCTCGATACCCTTAAAAATCCCTGGAACTGAGATCTCGCCAAAGGCACCCCAAAAAACAAAAAGAAAAACCATAACCGTAGCATTCCTAACTGCCATAATCGGGCATTCCTTTTCCAATAACCAGTTGAGAGAGGTATATAGAACTGACACCAAAGTGTAGACATGCACCACATAGTTTGTGAACTAAACTCAAGCACGTATATTACATTGTATCCATCATCTCTATGCAGGAGAAAACAGCAAAGGTAAATTTCTTTTGCATTAGCAGCATAGAGACGAACTTAGTCAAAAAAGTGTAGAGAAACTAAACCTCAAAATTAAGAGATAAGCCCTCTCGCAATGAAGACTCGGCCTCCTGAATGTTTGCCTCATCGAACTTCAGTCATTTTCATGGAAACTAGTTGCTTCATCAAACTACTCAAGGTAACAACAAAGTATTGTATCTGAATCAAAATTGCAGATCACCAGTACACTTAAGAAAGGGCAACTTGTAGCTACTCAAAGAAAGATATGCTCATACAATCATATAAAAAATTTTAGTTGTGATTTATTGTAATTTACCACTAATTAAGCCTGCAGAAATACCCTACTAATCGTTCCTAGCATGTGGTGTTACGGCAAAAAATTTGAGAAAGACAAAAGTAATATCCGGTGTTTATTTTTTCATTTTCTTTTCACTTTTCCTTTTTCTTGTCTTTCGTAAAATAGCTCTTCGCTTCAAATCATCATACATAAGAATTGCCAAGAATAATATATAAATTCAAAAAAAAATTATGCCATTTCCTTTTCTACTCACAGCAATGCATTTAACTGAAGCATCAACCATATTCTAATACATGAAAGAACACAGGTGCATCAAAATTAGCAACTATGCAAATGCAAGGGGAAAAAGGTTAATAAAATACATTCAGGTACAAAAAGATCAAGAACAGGCAACAGTCAATGAAGATATTAGATATGCATAAGCATCAGGATGGAGAGAGAGAGAGAGAGAGACCTGGAGAGGCGTCCGTGGATTTAACCATTTTTATTTTCATCTAAATAAGTGGTAAATTTTAGGTCGAATGTATCCTATTTATTTATTAATTATAAATAAATTGTCTTATTTATTTATTTAATAGATAGATAGATGCGACCAAACTGCCCGCAGTGAAATAAATCGAGGTCCTCTCAAATTTCAGATCTTAATAAACAGAAAATTAATAAAACTTACATCTCTATAATAATAATAATAATAATAATAATAATAATAATAATAATTTATTATTATTATTATTATTATTATTATTATTATTATTATT
>MKEJ01073877.1:0-17553 GCA_001753735.1 Embelia ribes | reverse complement strand
CTCTCTCTCTCTCTCTCTCGGTAGAAGTCTCCTTCCCTCCCATGGCGGCCTTGGGGCAACTGCTAACTCAAGCTCGCCGCTACTGCTTCACCAAATCCCATTCTTCTCATCTCTCTTCTTCCATCATCCTCCTTCAATCTACACCGTCCACGCCTCCACGTCATCCTTCACACAAACCGTTTTCTGATTCAGAAAAACAGGTAAATTTCATCAAATGGGTTTTTATTATCTATTTTCGAGCTCATTTGGAAACGGCTGTTCTGAAAAAATGGTTAATTTGTCAGTAAAGTTGATATGATGATTTTGGATTTTTTTTTAAAGTTCTTTTTTGATGATTGAGCCACTGTTTACTATCATTTAAATTTATATACATTGTTGATAATGGGTTTTTGCAAAATTGTTGTTAATTGCAAGTGATGATTTAAAATGAAATGGTACAACTCCATATATATTTTGAGCAATGCTAGTGCAACCAAAAACCCTATCCGAAACACTTACTCATACTATACTCAGAAATTAATTACAATACATTAAATATAGTACAACCCAAAATAGCAATTTTTTCGTGACATGTAGCGCCATGTCAGCGGGTAAGATTCGTGGGTAAGGATAAGCGGGTCGCAAAGCATATGCCACATAAGTTGAAACTATAGGTAAAAAATTCATCAGTGCTAAAGCTACAGATAAAAATTTTTAGACAAATGATTGTACCATCTATAAAAGTTACCCAATTCTCTTACAAGGTGTCAAGGAGAATTTTTGTATGTAATTGGTTTTTAGATATATTGCATTAATGACTCAACTAAGCTTCTCCTTGCCACGTCAGCAGGTAAGGGAATCAGGTTGAAGTTTCGGATGGATGTGACATTGCTCAAATTTTTAACACTTAAATTTGAAATATATAGTGGGGTTTTTTTTGAAAGATATGGTGGGGGGAGCTGAAGTCCTCTAGCCACCCTTTAGTTCCATACTTGTGCCGAACCATCTCAACCGTCAGTTCATCTTTTATTGAGAATTGACGACACATATTTTGATTAAGGCTTAGTGTATTGTTTTCAGTTTTGATAAGATTTTGAGGACTAAGGAGTGTGATTTGTTTAATTACATTGTTTTCTTATATTGCCAATTACTATGCATGAGTAGCTATTGCTTTCGATGCTTCGTATATTTCTTAGGACTGAAAGCCCTAATCTTTACGTTCTTTATCCCCTAATCAAAATTTTAATTCACAGTTTTTTCCTCACATATGGCTAGTTGATGTTCCTTCTATGTATGCAGAGTGGGTTTTCTTTTCTTGCTTGTCGAAGATTTTCGACATATACCGACACTCCCAAATCAGGTGATGGTGCCTTTCCCTCTGATTTGTTGTCTACGAAGAAAGTTGCTGCTCCAGAACATAAGCAAGGTATGGGAAAGTCTAATGACTTGATAGAGTTTCATTCCCAGCTACTGACATTCTAGTATATAGAAGAAAAAAAGATACCGAATTTAACTTTAGGAACTGGCTAGACTTCCTATGTGCTTATCTTGATTGGTGTATGATAAATTGTTGCTGTGATGTTTTATGTGCACTAAGATTGGCAGAGGAACCCCCTTTTTCCTTTATTTACTTGATAATTTCAGCTTGAAAAGAATTAAAGGACAAAGCTGCCAGGCTTCTTTAATTCTGATTCGGGTTCTTTAAGGGACTTAATTATCATAAAGAAAAGGCTTGTTCAAGGGACCCTATTGTTCGTTCCAACTATTTACACAAAATTTCATCCCTGGGACTGGGCTGCTATGGACTTTTCTTCCCTTGTTATAGCAATGACTTGTCTTTTCTTGCTTGTTCCAACTAATTCCTCCTATTGTTTGAACAATTTTATATGTGAAAACTAGCTAAGTTATTCCTTGCTCTATTTTAACTGCCTCTGCTTGATAATTTAGCTTATGATGAGTGAGTGTATAGCTTTTCGTGCCTTTTGGTTCATGATGTTGAATGTAGCATCGATTGGAGAACTGAATTAAAGTCAGTTTATATTTGCTTAGTTGTTGTAATACCTTTGCATTCCTCTCAAGTAATGTAATCCCAGTCTTCATTAAGAACTCTTGGTAATTGTTTCCTAGTTATCCCCTTCACTGATAATGGGTGCCATAAGCTGCGAAGGTTTGACATACATGATTCTATGTTTGTTTGGCTGATTTTATTATGAAATGGAGCAATTGCTTTCAGTGAATAAAATATTTTGTTATCTTATTCTGGTTCCTGCAACATAGGTGTGTACACATGGTAATGCAAGGTTTACAGTCTCTTTATTGTTAGGAATACTTTTCTAATATAGTGAACTGATGTCTTAGGAATCTATCAGGATTTGGTGATGCCTATTACAAATTTTCATTATGAAGACAAAGGTTTTATGGTTTTGGCTGGTGATGTATTTGACGTACCTATCAGGAAAGATATTGTCCATCGTGTTGTTCGATGGCAGCTTGCAAAGCGACAACAGGTAATTATGATAGGAGCCTGACGGTGAGAGGACAGTGTAGACACAAATATTTAACTCAGCTTTAAAATTTTGAATTAGTGGGTTCACTTTCCTTTCCCTTACCCCATGACAAACAAATATTGTTCTTCTAATTGTGCATAAGACTATTGGTTCTTTTAAAATCTCCGTGCAGGGAACACATTCAACAAAGACTTTAAGTGAGGTGAGTGGGACCGGAAGGAAACCATGGAACCAAAAGGGTACAGGCCGTGCAAGGCATGGAACGCTTCGTGGGCCACAGGTAGGCGTTTTTTCAATTTTTTCAGTGGGATGATCTGCTTTAGCATTACTTTGTTGTTTAACAGATGCATGCCTAAAACTAATATTAATAAAATTGAGGGGGCGTATGTAACAGTTTAGGGGAGGTGCCGCTATGCATGGCCCAAAGCCTCGAAGTCATGCTATCAAGCTAAACAAGAAGGTTAGGCGTTTAGGGCTTAAGATTGCATTATCAGCTCGTGCAGCAGAAGGAAAGGTGAGTCTCTCTCTTTATCTCTCTCGTCTCATTAGCATCATCTCTTATCATCACTAACAGACTCCATCGCAAAACTTTTACAGCTGATGATTTTTGATGATTTGGAGGTTCCAACTCATAAGACCAAGAACATTGTGAACTATGTCAAGCAATGGGAGGATGCAAAGAAATTTCTGCTGGTGGATGGTGGTCCAATCGATGAAAAGCTCAAGTTGGCTACCCAAAATCTTCACTATGTAAACATATTACCTTCGATTGTAAGTGAAGCTTACTTTGTCAATTTCCACCTGTTGATTTGCAACTTACCTTAGATGTGTCTTCAGTGTGGCTTAACTTGCGTATTAGTATAAAATCAACTGACCAAAATTTTCCCATTTAGATACATGTCTGGCTTCTGATTTTTTTGTTGGCGTTTGCTTTTTTTTTTTTCAGGGTTTAAACGTCTACAGCATTCTGCAACACGACACGTTAGTGATGTCGCGTGATGCGGTGAATAAAATTGTGGAGCGAATGCACACTCCAATTAATCGCTAAAGTTATGTGTTTGTAGCTTTGAGGCTGATATCCATCCAACTAGTGTTTCCCAATCATTTCATGGTTTGAGCAAGTTCATTTGAGATCATTTTATTTCCCCCAAAATTCGAATTACAAAGATGATATGGAAATTGAGGCATCATTGTAGAAATCTGATCTCTCTGTGTTCTGTTGGTTTAGTTTATTTTCCCCATTTGGTAATTTAGTTTTAGTTGCTAGCGCAGCCCCTTGTATAAGATTTTTCTTGATTATTTACAGTAAAAACCTCGTGAAAACACTAAGCGATTTTGAATATTCGTACTGTTGCCACAATCAAAATGGTGTGGTCTTATTCGATTGTAATTTATCAGATTTTTTTTACTTAAAAGTTGGATAGCATTTGGTTGCTCAACTTTTAAGTTTGAGCGTATTTATTGTTTTGGCCTAAATAAGTTTTAGATTTTATGTTGAATGCGAGTAACTCGTTTCTCAATTGGAAACAAGTTGACTTATTTGCTTAACAGCTACGACCAAACAAATCCTGTGAATGCATGGCAAGCTCGTAATGGAAAGTTAGTTAATAATGCATGTGTTATCATACACATGATAGCAACTACAAAGGCAAATGCAATGAAACCAATGGTGTTCAATATGACATGAAATTCTACTATTAGCTTCAATTGTAACCTAGTATTTGGCTAAACCAGCGCTTCAGAGTTCTCCCTTTATAGACAAGTGATCAAATATTGACCATCAACTTGTAACATCGGCGTCCAGTCCAGCAATCATCGTGCTCAAATGTTTGTCATGCCATGTGTTACATAAAAGGTAGCTCCAACGGTATAGGAAGCACAGCCACTACACTTTGTTACGTGAATACTTCACCTATCGACCGTAACAAAATAATTGAACCTGCAACCGACGAGGAAAAAAAAATAGAAAATGGCCAGCTTCAAAAATAGTACTAAAACCATCAATCCAATTCTAAATTGGAGCAGGAAAACAGTGGCTGAAAGCAAAATCCAATTGACCACCTAGTTTACATTTTAATACATGTAATTGTTCCAAAATTAAACCAAAAAACAAAAGATAAAAATATATAACAGCTAAAAATCGGGGAAAATTGCTCATCACGGAGAAACTATCTCAATTTACCAAAATCGAAATAGACTCCAGACTCTAATCGCGCCTGGTCCTCCTCCGAGGTGCAGCAGCGGCGGCATCAGTATCTTCTTTCTCATCCTGCTCTTCTTTCTTTTCACCGCTAGCTTCACCTTGGCTGTTAGACGTCTCAGCTGTTGACGTGGCACTGGTCGGTTTTGCCTGGAAATATCACAGCGTTTGCAAAATCGAATATATGTTACAAACCAAACCAAACGCTGAATCCGTCCAATTGTACGAACTCAAAACTAAGGACATTCAAGTATCTTTACCAAGGAGGGCAAGCAACTTACAGGCTTCTTCCCACCGAAGAGGATCTTGAAAAGGACTGAAAGGATCACAATTATGACGGAAACAATGACACCAATTGTGAGGTTTGGTTGTTTCTCTGCTTTCTCAATAAGATCCTGCATATATGAACCAAGCAAGACAATATATCATATATCAAACCATAATTGTAGGAAGTATCGCTGTATGTCTACAATCTATCAGTGGAAATATCTACTTACCAAAATTTGAGACTTTTGGGCACTCAAGAAAGGAATGTCGGCAATTTTGTAGAGAACATCAAACACAGTTTTCTGCAAACACCATGTGAGCCAAAATACATCAATAAAGAATCACATTACAAACTCAGCAAAACAAAACAACATAAGAATGGAACAAACAATTACCTGGACACCTTTGAGACCATCGGAAAGCCCAGAAGCAGCTTCCTCAGCCTTTTGCTTTTCCTTCTCAACTTCGAATTTCGGCTTCCAGGTCTTCACCCTGTATGACTCAGCAATCTTCTCGTCGCCAGCTATCAAGATGTTGTCAAACAAGATACCATCTTGCATGGTCCAGATCTCAATTCCGATAGCAGCAATAGGCTCAAAGTCGGGTCTATCGAGCTCGAAATAGTTAGGGTTAGCAATCTCCTGTGGCTTCCAAATACCCTTGTAGTTGGGGTTATCGATCATAGGGGCGTGCCATTTCCCCTTGTAGGCTGGGTTCCTCTTCATTGGCCTCTTCCACTCGCCACAACCAGGAGCAGCCTCACACTTAGGATTATCAATCTTAGGTGCCTCAAATTCACCATCTTCCTCATCATCCCAATCCTCTGGTTTAGTAGCCTCAGGGTCATCGATCTCTTCGGGCTCATCGTCTAACCACCCCTCAGGTTTCTCAGCTTCCTCATCGAGAATTTCCATGGGTGCATCCTCATCCCAATCCTCTGGTTTCACTGCTTCGGGATCAGGGATTTTCTCTCTCTCATCCCAATCCTCGGGCCTCTTATCATCAGGGTCGGGGATAGTCTTGGATGGGATAAGTGCTGGTTCAAAGTCCTCGCTAGAGAGAAAGTTAGCTTTCTTCTTCTCTTCGCCGTCAATAAGAATACGAACCTCATTGTTGGGCTTAAGAATGGCAGCGTAAACATGAGTTAGCTTGTCAGATGGGACCGAGGGTGGGTACTTGAGATGATGCTCAATATATTCTCCATTCTTTGGGTTCTTGTGCTTTAGAATGAAGTGGACCTTGTTTGTCGCCCCACATTTATCAGGGCCGAACATGATAGAGTAAGGAGATTCGTTGTCGAATTCCTTGGCGACCCATCCGGCCTCCTGAGGGCGGAGATATTTTAGATATGCACCACCGCACTCGAGCCCCTCCTGGAGGCGGGTTTCGAATTGAAGGACAATGGTTCCATCCTTGAAACTGACGGGCTCATCAAGCTCCTTAACTATTGCATACTTCTTGGCCTTCTCGCTCACAAGAAGCCCATAATCATCATGTCCCTTGCTCTTTGCGTGTTTCCACACACCTAATAACACATCACACCACGTATAAACAACTCCATGAAACCCACAATACCCTTAAATGTTTCGGCATATTAAAACTGTTGAAGCTGTGATATATACATCAGGTCCTTTAGAAATATTTAAAACGGATCGCATCCTCCCAAAACTAGGAAAAACCATTGCGAAAATTTCACAGGTATGGATGAATAAAAGATGATAATGACAGAGTACAAAAGAAACACCACATAAAAGATGCTCACGTGGATGATTTAGATATTTCAAAACCAGAATCTGAATTTGAAAATCAACAGAAACTCAGAAATTGCAATTTTAGTATGTTCTATATTAATGATGAGTAATCATAATGGGCATCATACAGGAATTCTGGGACCACTCTTTCCAGAGTAGGGCATTGAGGCAAGACAGAGACATTATAAACGAAGAATATCAAGAACAGGTATTCCCAACACAACCATTATTATTTTTTTTAGCTCATCAACTACCCACAAGGCCGATATATAATCCCAATAAAACTATATAGAGTGCAACAATTACAACTCCAATTTTTCCCTTAGCTGAAATTTCTATTGCTTCACACAATCCGGAAGAAGCCTCTATAAAGCCACTGCTACTACATTACTCAATGTATAACCGATAAGATTGAATATATGTGGTAAGCGAGAAGGAAACTGCATCTAACCTAAATGATTTGAAATATAATTACCAAACATGCAGACATATAATAAACTCACAGTTTTCCAAACAAGAACTCCATTTAAAGTGCCAAAAAATCTTCACATTGCTGATAGAGATATCTCACAAGCACATTTCCTAATAATAATTGAGGTGCACCCTAAGATATAGATACATATCCAAGTTAAAGCCTGGATTGTTGTTTGATGGTGTTTCTGTTTTGTAACATGTGATGTTCGATAAAAGCTAAAGCTCTTGCTTTTAAAAACCAACATCTGCTTTTTTAGGCTAAAATTCTGGCTTTTTTAAAACTGGTTTTTCTTTTTCAAATCATAATTAGGAGAATAAACTCAAATTCTAAATAAATGGATTCTTTAATCTTTTTGCCAAAAAAAATAAACCAAACACAATCCTACTCTCAAATCAACTTCTAAAATTTATCTACAAAAACACTAAACTATATCCGCATTGACAATCAACTTTTAAACGCAATTTAGAGAAGCAAATCTTGAAAACCACTAACATTTTTAAACTAATCTTAAATTTAGCCATTAGACTGCCCCGCCAACACGTGGCAACAACAACTATCAATTCAAACACCAAACACAGCTGAAATAGGTAATGCAGAAGTAGTTAACAGCACCCAAGCACATAGAAACGGAACAACAATATTAGCAGGGATGAACATATAAGTTTGCTAGAAGCCTATAGCTTTGAAATTTTCCAACGGGTATTTTTTAGTGTAAAAAATTTTAAAGCAGCTTTAGCACCCTATAAAACTTCCAACCTTTAGCCTCGATGAGTAATTTTATACGAGTTCAGCGCCCCCAATATCGTCCTCATATCCTAACCCTGGGTCCATCGTCCTCGATATTAACATCTTAACGAAACAGTCAATTGTACACAACAATATCTATCGATCAACAGTATATAATAAATTCATGTCCACATTTACAAACCTTGGTAATCTCCCTTCTCGGACACGATCCATTTCCCCTCAAACGACTCGTCAAACGACTCGTAAAAGATCTACAACATAGAAACACACAAAATAAAGATATAAACAATTACATACGCACATATATATATATATGTGTGTGTGTGTGTATGTGTATATATCTACGATTATAAAAATGAGATCTGTTACCGGATCGGTAGAAGCGCAGAGCTGAGAAGCGAACAAGGGGATCAAAATTAAAAGACTAAACTGTTGATAGAGCGTACGTTTAGCTTCTTCCATGAGTGAAGGGATCTGAGATCAAAATCAGTGATACATATATATATATATATATATATATATATGTACGTATATATATAGGGAGAACCGTAGGGGGAGATTGAGGAATTTATACATCAAAGTTGGAGTTGTTTCAGCCAATGGTATCGCGTGACACATGTCACGGCCCAATCAGAAAGGGCCACGTGGATAAAGTGCGTTGCTTTCGAAAAGATGCTATTACTCTTAATTGGGAAATGTACACTTTTGCCCCTCAATATTCTAAAACTCCTAAATGGCGCAATGGTGAAGATCTGGTTTTGGGCCGAAGAAATATGATTTAGCAATAAAAAATATTAAAATAAATTATGCAACTGCATTGTGCTATATTCTATTTCCATAATCTCTGAACTGTTATACTATTTTTAAGAGCATTAAATGTTTTATTTTATAAAAATTTATTTTTCATATTAAAAATTCATATATTTTAGAAACCGTTTACACCAATCTTTCTAAAAGTTTTGCTAAAAGCTACTAAAAATAATTATATATATTATGATAAAATATAAAAAAATTCCTTAATCTTAACCAATGATTTGAAGATTTGCTAAAAAAATATTATTTTTTAATAGAAATTTTATGAATAATAAATTTTTCCATTTCTGGATCGTGAGAAACTAAAAGGACTATTATGAGAAATTTTTCTTCTTCCAAACGAAAAATAAGAGGAGAAAATTCAGTTTTTAGAAACACGGTTGTGAAGGCTTTTAGGGGTCTTCGATCAATTTATTTTTGGGTGAATTGCAATGATGGTCCCCATTGTTTTGTATAAGATTTGTTTCGGTTCTCATATTTCAATTGAAGCATTTTTAGTGCCAAATTTTTAAAAAGTGACAGATTGTTTCCTCCAAATAATAAAAAAGTTGACGGATTTGGTCCGTTTCATAAAATTTTCCTGAATCCAGAATAAATATGAGTATTAGAAGGATTAACTTGGTCTGAAAAATACTACACGATAAAATTATGTGATTTTCATCAGTATGGATGGCTGTGTCATGATAATATACATATTATATTATAAATCCATATCACATTCTAGACTATCTTTTCAGAATCTCTAATCGGCTAGCTAAATATTATTTTTTAGCTATTTTGGTGAGTCAATCTCAAAAAGTTGGCTCCAACCCATTATCTATTTGGTTATCTATTTTGTCTCTCCTCTTTCTCACTCATCAATTTTAGCTATCCCTCTCTCACATCAAAGCTCTCTCCCTCCAATTTGAGCTACCGTTGTAAATATGACCATTATAAATATGATTATTGTAAATATAGCGGTTGTAAAATTTAACATTTAAATTTGATGACGTCGTATGACATGTCATCATTATAACACTTACGTGTTATGCCACATCGCATTTTTGAATTATATTATTGAAAATTAGTTGAAATACTTAACTAAAATAGAAAACGTGGTTTGAAAGGATTTTAAAAAGTTGTTAACTAAAGTAATCAATTAAATATTTAAATATATTTTGAATAACTGTTTTGATGAGCGTGATTGAAAATGCTCATAGAAATGAAATAAGTTGTAGCGTGGCTGTGGTCATTTAATTTTTAATCGTGTATTTGGGTCAAGTTCGTTGGTGGCTAAGCCAAGTCATCATCTTTTCTCTTTTCCTTTGTTTTTTTAACAATTTCCTCTTTTCCCTGTGGGTGCCATTTCAACATCTTCCAGAATATCATGACTTGGGTTGTCATAGAAGTTGATGTTTAATTTATAGAGTTGGATTTTATAGCAATGATGTGCGTACTGACAATCATATACAAAAATTGGTCAATTTCTTAAAACGACTAACAACTTCTGCATTGATCCATTCCTTCAAAAAGAATCAACACAACTGGTATTATGACACAAGAGCCGATACACTATCTATACATGATGGTCGGTACGGACAACACTAGAAAGACGACAATGTAACAGATAATCCAATATATATATAATGTAACAAGAAAACATTCTAACATGACTTGAGAGTTATATCATTCGATAATATCATAATTCTATTAAATCTCAGCATTAGTTCAAACAAGCCTCAAGAGGACCAGTCTTGACTACAAAAATCCAGTCCAGCATTTCCCTTCTAGGAAACCAAATCCGTTGTAATTCACATCGAGTTTGCGAATGTTAACCGCTATATTATTTCTATATCACCATCATTGTCATTTTAATGCTATTCGTTTTAACATCAAATGGCTATAACAAGGCATTAAGTCAAACTTCAATGCTATTACCCTTATCCAAGATCAAGGCTCTTCTTCATTGTTTCGTAAACGAGATAGGTTATGCTAGCTGCTGGCACTACTTTGAGTAGATTCGGCACGAGACCTTTGTAGAAACCCTTTATACCTTCATGTTCAAGGGTCTTCCAAAATACATCCGACATACCCTTATAAGCAGCAGATGAATTGCAAGGCTGAGCTTGTAATCTATAAAAAAATCAAATAAAGAAAGAGAGAAAAAAAAAAAGGAAAATAAGAACTTGTCAAAAGAACGTGATATAGAACACCCCAAAACAATCGTGTGATGACTAATGTTTTAACCTCGTTCGGATAACTTGTAATGGGTAGACACAAGTTGCTCCGAGAGCCCCGGAAATGGTTCCGCATCCCAGTTGCACAAAAGGGCCTGGCTCTGTACGAAAAGCTAAGCATATTAAGTTCAAGTATACTACTCAGATTAAATGATCAAATCAATGGAAAAGCATTTTAAAACTCATGTACAATTGCGATTAAAACAAAGGCAGTTCTTTTTAAAATAACAAAAACAAAGTCAATCCCTCATAGTGTAGCAAAATCACAAAAAAGAGACATTATATGCAAAGTTTTCATGGTTTTCACTTGACAACCTGTGAAACAAGGAGAATATCACACGCTTGCCCGTGTGAAAACTCAATCAAGAAACACCCCCATTTTCTTCAAAATTATGCATGCAGAGCAAGAGGAAAGCAAAAACTAATAAACACTATATTAGTACTCATACCGGTGTCTTTAGGAATATATTTCTTTGACATGTCTTTCAATGTTTCATAGGCAGCTAAATCAATACCCGCATAGGGGATTATCCCGAGAAGAGAAGGCACAATTCCTCTATAGAAGGCCCTAGGCCCTTCATGTACCCAAATATCCTTAGAAAGTTTACTCAACTTAGGAACCTTACCGCCTTCACAAACATAAGTTTGTAACCGAGTTTTCACAAGATCAATGGGATATATAGCCGTTTGCGCCACGGCCCCAGCCGTACCCCCGGCTACAAGCCTACCTCCAGTTCCAATATCTTCCTTCTTTTCCCCCGTAAAATCTCCAATTACCCTTTTCAACATTTCGTAAGTATAAAACTTTATAGCACTCTCAGGCGCAACCTTCATAACATTCAGTCCATTTCCTCGAAAAAATCCCAAAAAACCACCCTCTTTCCAAATATTTTTAACTGCGGTAACTATACAAGCACGTGAAGTTTGTACTTGCATAACCACTTTTAAACGATCTAGAGGAGCAGTGGCAGTGCGAGAGGCTGCCCCGGCCACTGCCCCTGCTATTAAGTATTTGCTAGCATGGACATGCTTACTAATGCCGTCGGGAATAACTGGTTGTTCCCCGATATCTACAAGATACACTCTTTCCCAGTAACGGTATATGTTTTCGATGGTAGCTTCATGGGGATAAAGTAAGAAGAAATCTCTCCATTCTTCGAAAGTTATAATCCCATTGTTATCCTTATCGACGTGCTCCACAAAACTTGCGAGTTCGGTATCATCGATTTCTATTCCTGCAAGAAAGAACTGTATGGCTTATAAGATGAAAACTTGATTCAACGTGCTATAGAAAGGTACCACTTCCCCAATTAGCCAACATGTCACAGATAGGCATTAAGCGTTGTAGGTGCATAAAATAAGTTACCAAGAAAACGCAGTCAAGGACAAAGATTGCACTTGGCTTTGGTCCTGAAAAATGTTTCTACTACGGAAACTAGGACTGCTGCTTTTGACACTCGAGTCGTCACGAACTAATAGTGCAACAAAACAATTCCCAACATAATTCCCATTCAAACTTTATTTTAAGAATTAAGATCATATGTAATGTCCTTTAGAGACGAAATAATGGAGCACGTAGACTACCCTTCTCGTATTCCATCAACAACTTATGCATGCAGATAAGGCTATTCAATTTGTTTACAGAATAGCTCGCTTTATTTCTCCAGTTAACTAAGAATTAAAAGAAAAGCTTAAACTCATGCATACCCTTGTACAAGTACCATACACACATTACACATGCTCTAGATATAATGTTAATTCCAAAAAAAAATTTCTTCGTTTTCTGCGCATGGCTAAAAGCAATCTGAACTGAGTTGAAAACAAAGATAGGTACAACAACCCCCCCGCCCCAACATAAAAAAAAAACAGAAAGAAAAGGAAAAAGAAAATAGCATTAAGTAACAAAGTTAATGCTACGTCACATCTACGAATTCCTCTTACAAAGTATCCCAAAACTCTACGCACTCGAACTGAGATATACAACTACATCTCCATGTACTTTTGCGCCATTACTCAAATTGCGCAAATCACACAACTTAAATGTGAGAGCAGCATAAGAAGAGCTTAGTTTCCCTACTTTCCAAATCCCAAAACCATGTTTACAAGGCAATGGCAATCTATGAGCAATAGCGACAAAAGTGGTAGAATATCTATTCCTAATCAACATGTGCCAATGTTGAGATGCTATTTTGCTACCCATTTTACAAACTAAAACTAAGCCTAGGAAAACAAAAACTTAGCATCCTCGAATATGATAAAAAACAATCAATTCCAACACTAAATATGCAAAACCTATCAAGTAAAAGTGGCAAATACCAGCCCTAACTAATGCAAAATCCACAACTTCTAGTGCTATATCTAGAAGAACGGGTTACATAATAAGTAGCAAAAAGTTCGTATCAAATCAACATATTACACACCCAATAAACTAATGTAAAAATTGAAAAAAACTAAATAGGTTGGACTAATCAATCCCCTAACTAAAACTACCCTATAACACACAAAATATAGCATCATACACCATGATCAAACAAACAACTACGTCACCAAATCTGCTTCATAACCAAAAAAAGATGCAATTATAACATATAACTAATAGTATACCAGCTTTCACAAGAGCATCCCAAAGTTCCTCGGGCAAAATGCACCCATTATGTTCAACATCAATGGCCTGAAAAATCCGATAAAGTTCGAGCTCCTTGCGATCCATATACCTCTTAAACTCTTGATAATCAACCCTCCCATCCTTATCCATATCACAAACCCGAAACAAATCCCTCGCGTACTTATAATCTGAGGGGATTTGCAGCGCAGACAGCCCGTCCTCGATCTGCTTATAATCCAAATACCCGACATTAGCCGCATCAAAGAAATCGAACAAAGCCCTAATTCTAGTCTCTCTCTCCTCCTTAGTCTCCTGCAGGGCTGAGAGGACATGGTCCATCGACACCGGCCCAGATTTCTTCACCGGGTTACAGCCGCCGGATCGCCGCCCCTGTGGATGGTTCTCGGCGGCGGTCATCGCCGGAAAGCTGACGTGTTCCACCGCTTGCCCTGCCCCAGCAGACATCCTCCGGAAAACCCGAATTTTTCGGAGGAAAATAGTGTTAGATCTAGAAATAGTCGAATACCCAGGTTAATAAAACGAAACCCAGATGTAAAAGGGAATTAGAAATAAATTTGGAAAAAGATTAGGGGGAATGGATTTCAAAAATTGAGTTAGATCTAAAAATTGTAGAATACCCAGGTTTATAGTCCCGAAACCCAGATGGAAAAGTAAATTGGAAACAGAATTGGGGGAATTGATTCCTAAAATTGGAGACGCGAAGTGTGAAAATAGAGAGAGAAAGGGAATATTTGAAGGGATCTTCCCAATAAGAAATATCCGAAACTTAGACCCGGTTCGAGGGTCAATTTTTAATTATAATTAAATTGAGTCAAAAAGGGGAACTATCTTTTTTCAATGGTTCTTGCCATGGAATAACTCAGAAAGAGAGGGAGAGGGAGAGGGAGAGGAGAGGGAGACGATAATGGCGGTTTAGAGAGGAGAATAATAGACACGTCACAAGGCCTGGTTGGTATAGGGTGGTTTCCAGAAACTGTGGATGTCGTGGTTACAATAATATATATATATATATATACTAATGTCAATACTGTGCGACGCAATAACTATTTCAAAAATGTTTTATTTAATATTACTATAAAATTTAATATTTTATAATATATTTTTTTGGTAAATTATTTTCTTTAAGGTAATTTATGTTTTGATTTTTCAAGATCAGATACTTCCAAGTTTTTAAGAACGTAAAATTTGTATGTTACTCTTTGGACTAAGATAAAATTAATTATTATATGAAAATTTTTCACAATACCATACAAAGTATATTTTCAAACATATTATGGTATAGTGTATTTACAGTTTTTACACTCTCATGTATGTAACTTGCATTCGTGTATTAGAAAGGAAAGAAAAAGGATAATCAATAAAAAGTTATAAAAAAAATTTAATGGAATTGCAAAGAAAAAAAGATATAGAGGACTATATAATTTTATGCAAATGGTTGGAGCATATGCTTTCATATTTATGTCAAAATGATATGAGAGATCATATAAATACATGCAAATAAACGGAATAAAAAATGCAGCAAAAACATACAACTTTTTTAGTAGAGAAAATAAGTAAAGAAAATGTACCTTTAAAAATTTTAAATTTTAATATCAATTGATAGTTAAAACCTGCAAGATAAACAATTGTAAGATGTAAGTAATTGAAAATAATCAAAAATGTCATTATTTAAAGGATACCAAAAAACAAAATGATAGAGAAAAAATAAAAAGAGGTTAATTCAAAGAAAGAGTTTAGAAGAGTCGTGCCCTCTCTTTGTTTTTTCCATTGTCATTGTTTTTGCAGGGGATGCAAAATGAGATGAAAAATACAAATATGTCAATACATTTTGTAACAGAGATTCATGCATTAATGGAAATTACTTTTGTTTTACTTTTGCATTAATAGAGATACATGTGAAATGAAAAGGCTATTGAAATTGTAATCTTTTCGAAACCCATATGATTGTCATGATATCCTATTATTTTTATACAGTGTATGTATTTCTCTTATATTTTAAATGTAATTTCTATTTATGATTTAAAAACGTACACATGGTGAATAATTGTATTGCCACTTGGTGCAAAACTATGCAGAAACTCGGCTTTTAGTTTATTATACATGATATAAGATATATATGATTATTAAATATGATGATATGATATATATTGATTTCATTATTTTTTTTCCATATTATTGTAGTCAAAGAGTAACTGATATATCATTATGAATTGCAATTAATTTCACAATCAATTATATAATTTATGAAAAAATTAAATATGAGTTTGTAACTCTTTTGACCTTAAGAAAATTATTATATATTTACTATTTATGATATGATAATTATCATTAAGGTATACATTCAATTGTCATTAAAAATTCTTCATTACTTATTTTTTTATTAACTGTTTTTAAATTAAATTAATTTTATTAATTTATTTATTTTATTATTCAATAAAATATTTTTATTAACTAATTTCTCTTACTATCTTTTTGTTTGTACTATCAATAGTACCAGATGTATGTAAAATTTTCTTTTGTTATTAGTAATTATGTATGCATTTTTTCTCGGAGAAATTATGTATGCAACTTTGAATGCATAATTGCGTATTTCTTAACCGTTATGAAACGTTAGAGATAGGTCAAGAATTAAATTAATTTAATTTGATTAATTGAGATTTTAATATTTATTAATAGAGAGAATTTTTTAGTAACTATAGTGCTCTAAAACTATGGGGCCAAGCTAAAACTTTTGAATTGTAATGCCCTAAAACTATAGGGCCAAACTGCAAAATTTTTGAAACCTCAAGGACCAAAATATAATTTCTCCATTTTCCATTTGGCATGGAATAAGCAACACGGTGGTTGTTTGATCTATAAAAAAAATTTGATTCCATCTATTATTTTACCAAATCTAGATCACATCACAACAAATGAGAGAAAGGAGAGAGTTTCATTCCGGAGCCAAATTCGAGCTTTGCGGGAGTAGATTTTGCCATTTCGGTGTTATAACTTCGGATTCGGAATTCTCAAATCGTTCCCGTCAATTTTCGGTAAGTATTCCTATCGTTTCTTCATGTTGTTCTTATATATGATTCCTGAATTCATCCTGTTTATGTTTAGTGGATGAATTGTTGATTCCAATCTCGTTTTTGTGAGAATTCTTGTTTGTTTTTCCAAATAGCACTTGTGTTCAAATAGCCACTTTTGACGACTTTTTCGAGACTTCCGAGCTACCGTTAGATCGCCGAATTAGGTATGATCCATAATTTGAATCCTATGCTATTGAGTTAATGAAGAAAATGTTAGTTTTGAGGTTGTTAAAACCGATTAAAAACTTATATGAAATTAAAGTTGAATTCTGTCTTCTCTGGAAATTTGGTGCAAATGAAGTATTTTGGGCACTAATTTGACCGACCTATGGTTCAAATAAAATTATACTCAAAACACAAAAGTTGGAAATAAATGAAATATCTATCGAACTGGAAAATTTCATCTCAATCGGAGTTATGGTTTGAAAAATATGGTCAAAATTTCAAGCTACTATCAATCTGTTTTTCTGAAATTCTGGTGCGATTTAAATATTTTAGGCACTAATTTCACTCCTCTATATTTTGAATTAAAATTTTCTCAAATACTAAAATTATAAATAATTGATACACCCTTCTAATTGCAAATTTTGGGATTAAAAGGAATTATGGTCAGAGAGATATCGTCAATAAATCTAATAACTGTCAATCTATCTTTTTGAAATTCTTGTGCTATTTGAATATTTCGTGAACTGTTTTCATACCTCTATATTTTGAATTAAATTTTCTCAAAACATGAAAGTTGTAGATAGATGATATACCCTCGTAACTATAAATTTTGGCTCAAATAGATTTACGATTTATGAGATATGGTTAAAAGAGCGAACTGTCAACTCTTGGACATATTTGAAAACTTGTTCAAATTGAGCTCATATAAATTAAAAATTATGTAATAGACATAAAT
>MKEJ01073868.1:0-14269 GCA_001753735.1 Embelia ribes | reverse complement strand
TCTAAGAAGTTCCAAATCTTTCCATAAATATCAAGTAACTCAGTCCATATTGCATTACTTCATCCTTGTTTTCCTAATTAACTTTTGGAGACTGTTGTCGACAGTTAGCTCTGCGTTAGACAGATAGGGGACATTTTGTCGGTCCAACACGGATCTTTGGTAGTAGACGAAGTCAACAATAAGCTAGTAGGAAATTCTACACTCATCTTTCTTCTTGTGTACGATGTCAAATGCGCACGTGTGATCTTTTCTGAATTATCTTACTCTGCTAAATAGCTCGTGGAGGACGTGGACATAGTTGTGGTCATGGTGGGGAGCTAGTTTCTATTCCCCCAGTGGCCCAAGCTCATTTTGAGGAAGAAGTTACATCAATAGGAGTCCAAGAAGAGATTTCTACAGTACCTGCACCGATGGCAGGCGCGACTGGAGTTGCTCCGGCACCTGCTTTGGTGGACCTGCCACAATTGATTGCTTTCATGACTCAACATACTACTCTTATGACTCAACAAATGGCACAACAGATTGCAGTGGCGATGCAAGCTATACTTGCGGCTATGAGTATACAACAACTTGACCCGTAGATTGTTGGAGATTTGGCTACAAGTGCTCATAAGGAAATTGGTGGAGCTGAGATTTTTGTGTTTCGTGGTGGCGCAAATTTAGCGAGGGGCGATACTTGTGTGTCTAACCTGGAGCACCATTTCTAGTTATATGAGATAGACATATGTTCTGATAAGTAAAAGGTTGGGCCTTTGTCAATTACCCCATAATTTTTCATTAATTTTAAATTTATTTTTGTTATTTTTAATTAGGGATATAACATATTAAAAAAGTTTATAATATTCTTTTAAAAATTTCAAATCAAGGGTCATATCATAAAATATTAAAATTATATATATAAAATTATAAAAATTACGGAGGCTGGGGAACAGCCATGCTCCCTCCATCCCCGCCTTGGTGGTCCGCCACTTGTTGATGGATGGACTGATATTTAGAAACAGACGGAGTAGAAGAAAATTATGAACATTTACGAGTGGGTAACCCCAATCGGGTTTATTTTGAGTCCGGTTTGAGGACCCATTCTCCATCCATATTTTGAGGCTGCCTCGAAACATGTGACCGTTAACACTGGTAATTCAAAAATCCGCGAGTACCCTCCACGTCCCTCGCACCCCGCGCGTGCCACACACTACCCTACACCATCTGGCACTTCCTCTGTAACTATGCCTACACATCTTGTCATTTTTCCCATTTCGAGCAGAACACTCTCCCTCCTCTCTCTCTCTCTCTCTCTCCCCCTCAAACCCTACATTCTCCCCCAAATCTCAACTCCTATATCTGTACTGTATGTATGTATAATCAGCTAAACTATTTACATACATACATATATGTATATACACACACACACATATTAGCTGTTCTCAATCGAAGACCACCCCTCCTTCCTCTCTCTCTCTCTCTTTCTCTCTCTCTCTAACCCTAACATTCTCCCTGAAATAAATCTCCGTGTATGTACGCATAATCAGCAAAATTATATTTACACTATATATATATATACGTATATATATGGGCTGTGCTCAATCGAAGATTGATAATGAGGAGTCGGTGGCCAGATGCAAGGACCGGAGAAATTTCATGAAGGACGCAGTCGCCGCCAGGAACGCCTTTGCCGCTGCCCACTCTGGCTACGCCGTGGCCCTCAAGAGCACCGGCGCCGCTCTCAGCGACTATGCCCGCGGCGAGGCCGAGACCACCAACAGCGAAGATCATCTTCCCCATTCAGGTCTCCATGCCTCTGCCCTAATCGTTTAATTACGGAAAGAGTGAAATTACATTTTATTCTCTGCTAAATATGTGCGAATAAATTTCCGTTGGGTGTGCATTTGAGATGGATGTATGGGAGGTTTAGGAACGATAAGATTAGAATTGAAGAGATCCATGCAAGATTATGAGTGGCTTTAGTTGAGGATAAAATGAGAGAGAGTCATCTGAGGTGGTTCATGCATGTAATAAGTTAATCTATTAGAAGTAACTTCAATTGAGGATGAAATGAGAGAGAGTCGTCCGAGGTGGTTTGTGCATGTAACAAGAACCTATTGTGCACCAACACGAGAATATTAATGTGAGAAAGGAAAAAAACATAGGGGTAGATCTCTAAAAATGTGGATGCAAGTGATAAGAAAAGACGTGTGTGTTAGATATATAGATGAGTAAGTTAACATAAATAGGAATGAGTGACTTGAGAAAGTTCACGGCAACTGACCGACATGATATCTTATTTTGGTCCCATTTAGCCAAACTAAAAAGAAATTCTTGAGATTAAGGTTTTGTTTGTTTCTTGTTATTATTGGAGTAAAGGTGGATAAGGGTGAAGAACGAGACCAAGTTGGCCCTTCTGCTTCATGTGTTGGTGGCTTATTGGTTATAGTTACAAGTTGTTTAGCTTTATACGATCAAGCGCTCTATACCAATGTCATAGGAGGGTGGGATAGAGTGTACAGCTGGTTAAATATAGGGCACTCAAAGTATTCTCCTCTTATCTTGTGGAAATCTCTTTAAGATCATTCATTGCTAGTTCTTGGGAGTTAATTTGGAAGAGTAGCATGGACAACCTAGCTCTAGCCATTCCGAAAGACTACTGAGCTGCCTGCGAGCCAAATACATAGAAGATGGAATAACTACTGAGCTATTGGGCTTTGTTAGGCTTGTGGGCCGGTTCTCAAAATATTACAAATTGGGTTCGTGAGAAAGACATGCTGCCTATGGTTTTTTTTCTTGTAAGTTGCTGACGTGTTCACGTTCGTGATCATGACGAAGCCAGTGTATGCCTCTACTACTGTGGTTTTCCCGAAAAGGACTTGCTGCCTTTGGTTGATTTATTCCTTTTAGTTTGCTGACGTGATCACATGCGTAAGCATGATGACACTGGTATATGCCTATACAATTGTGGTTTTTCCACCTTTCAAATACGAAACAGCAAGCAATAAAATTAAGTTGACGACAAGGGAAAGTAATACCGGGAAGGCATCCGGCTTTAAATTTTTTATGCACTAAAAAGAGGATTTGTGCAATAATCTTAAATGCCCGAGGAAAAAAATAGCGTTTTTGGGGAAATGACATTTATTGCATTTACCAATAATAAACAACTGTATAAAGATTTCTTTCTACCAATAATAAATGTAATTTACATTTTGTACCATATAAAGCGCTTGTAGCTTGACTTGAATCTGCAAATAATTTTTCCTGTGGCTTCAGCAAGAACTCGCGATCACCGCTAGGTTTTGTTTTCTTCTAATCTATTGTGCATCTTCCCTAAATTTCAACGGCAATTGTGTTTCTAAAGCTTCTCTGATTTTATGGGTTTTAGTGAATTCACACGGAGTTTTATGATCACTTGTGTAATTTCACTGTCTTTATAGTAGTTTAAGCCTTCTGCTCCTTTTTTTATTTTATTTTATTTTATTTAGAGTAGGACGAGATAGATTCAGATTATAGCTGATTGCATATTTCATGATCTATCCAAAATAGATTTTCCTGAATTCTGTGATGCCGGATTATTTTGAAATGTTATGCTTTTAAATTTTTTTCCGATTACTCTACATCTTCTATTATTATTTTTATTATTATTATTATCGAGTCATCCACTTGTTGCCGAAATATCTTGAATCTAACAATTCGACTGACCTTTATCATCTGCCATGTAGGATGTGTCTAGGAACTGATATCTATGCTCGCCCAGGCCTTGCCGCAATAACAAATGCAAATTTTCTACAATTGGGTAGAAGTTTGAGTCTGTCAAGGGCATCTCGTAGTGGGGCTATCCAGATCCCGCATTTAATTAGCGAAACTTTTGACGCCTCACTGAAAAAAGGGCTTTGGCCTCCTCCCCCGACGGATCTGAATTCGGCTTTGCGGAGTCAAAGTGAGGTGTATCTTAGAGCTCTCAGGGAATACATCGATCAAAGACGAGGTTTTTTAAGTGAGGGATGGTCTGTTGATTTCTTTTATTGTCAGAACAGGTGCAAAACCTCGGCAGTTTATTGTGCCCCTGATGGAAGTAGGTTTGCATCCATGGATGAAGTGGCGAGACATCTGGGATTGCGGGAACAGCATTCTTTGAGTGCTGAGAACTGCACTGAAGCTTTTGCTTCGCTTCAGAGAAGGTTACATACTCCCCAGGTTGGAAATCAATTGTTGAAATTTTCAAAAGGTAATAGTTCTAGCAAGAACCAGAGTGGAGTATCCGCCCCGTTTCAGGTAAATTTTCTTAATCTTTTTCTTTCAGTTATTTAATCCTGATCTGACGGTCCTCGTGAAGGTGCATAGCACAAAATAGAAAACACGCATTTGATCTTGGTAATTTTAAAATTTTAGGTATAAATAGCGATTCAAATAGCGACTGGATTCATTTTTGTGTAAATCAAGGTTTTAAATCTTAAAATTGCAATCAAGTTTTCTTTTTTGGGGTAAGTGATTGCAAGCAAAAGTATCTCTTACAGAATTGGGTAAAATAAAAATATTGTTGTCAAACTTGTTAATATTTTTCATCTAGTATAATTTTAATGTTTGGTTGTAATTTCAACATAGAAATTTTATTAAATTCTAGTGTCCTAACATTTGTCCCGGTTATTGTAGGACCTTCTTCCACTCCAATTTGAAGATCTTTTCATCCTTGCTTCGGGAATGATTGACTCACGTCCCTCTTACCATAACATCGACCAGATTTGGCCTGTGGGGTACAGGTCATGCTGGCATGATAAGATTAGTGGGTCTGTCTTTGTTTCTGAGGTTTTGGAGGGTGGCGATACTGGGCCTATTTTTAGAGTCCGAAGGTATTCGTGTTCAACTGTGCCCATGCCAGTCGGCTTCACAGTCCTCTCGAGGAAAAACCCTAGCCCGTGTGATGGGAAAGAAAAAGTTTTGAACAATGGTTCTAGCAGTAATGGAACAAGTAATGATGATGATGATGATGAGTTTTTGAGCATTCAGATGATGCTGAATGAAGACTCCCCTCCAAATCTAGGGGAGATAGATTTTCAGAAAACAAGTAGTTCTAATCCAGAGTCTAGGTCCGTCAATAGCGTGCCTGAAGAAGTTGGCAATTGTATTGGCGAATTCTCGGTGGAGAGTAGGTCTTCGTTCTTGGCGTGGGAAATGGCCTCTAGAGCTCTGATCCATGCTTGCCATGTGGCATATAAGAAAACAGGCAGGCTCCTGTTTCGCTGCAAGCACGACGTGGATAGGGTGGGCGTTAACGAAGAGAATGTAATTGATCCGCTATCAAAATTTTGTTGTCGCTCTGGCCCCATTGACAGCATTCCACAGGTGATTGGTAACGACACCGAGTTTGAGGCTGGTGGTAAATTGCTCATCAAATGGCTTCAACAAGATAGGTTTGGATTAGATGTGGAATTTATCCAAGAATTTTTGGAGCAGCTCCCCGCGGTTCGGGCTTGTTCGGGGTACAGATTTCTGAATGAAAGAGGTCAAAGTTTGGGCTCACGAACAGTTCAAAGTGGGTTTCTTCTCGCTAAAAGGAGAAGTGACGCACTCGGAGCCGAAGAGCCAGATGGCTTTTCTTTGACTTGGAAAAGACCTCGGATGCATTTGGAAGACTGTACCCCAACAAAATCATTTCCGTTAGGCAAGCCTTTCTCAAAGCTTCCTCCATGTTTGGTTGGTGACGTTCTTCAGGTAATGAATTATAAGTTACAGAATTTCTGGAATTGTATTTTATATGTGAATGTAAAATTCTGGATCAATAATTTCTTTTCTCTGACGTAATAATTCTTTTACATAATCATGGGTTAAGATGTATAAACATTCATCAAAAGATCTTGTGCAATTATGTATTTATGCAGAATAATTCTGTGTTCAAAAAGTTTTCAGTGCCCTGGAAATAATATTCAGGCTTTATGAATGATTTAGGGGAATTTTATTTTCTCTTGGTTGCATATTTTAACCAGTTTTCTTTGTTCAGGGGTGGGAGTTTCTATGGCGTTTCTCTGAGGCTTTAGGCTTGGGAGAATGTTTCTCCCTTGTGGAATTAGAAAACGAGCTGATTCATCCGTGGGTAGGCACCGTGAATCCGGGAGAAGGGGTGGGAAGTGAAATGCTTAATTGGGATGTCGCCTCGTGTACTGGCATAGCTCTTAGAAAGGTCCATAGCTTACTGCTGAAAACTATCTTGAGTGAACTGGTTCAGAGGGTTGCGGCATATCTGGATCCATTTTCCGATGCTGTAGAATCTAAGTCCAAAAGAGGGAAGAAGAAGGATACCGAGAGCTCTTCTGTAAAGAAAATGAAGTTCGATATGTTGCAGATTAATGAGCTCACTTGGCCCGAATTGGCTCGGAGATATATCCTGGTTATCTTGTCGTTAGAGGGTAACCTTGATTCTGCTGAGATCACTAGCTCCATAGGCAGTAAAATATTCCACTGTCTACAAGGTGACGGGGGTATACTTTGTGGTTCGCTCACAGGTGTGGCAGGAATGGAAGCTGATGCGCTGGTAAGTCTCGAGTTACATTTGTTATGTTAGTGTTATGCACTTGTATCTAAGCCGATTATTAATAGTGCAATTTTACGGTTTTGGAAGTGATATTGGAAAACATGCATCAATCGTTTCTGTTTTTCATTCGCTGTTGTCATTTTATACTCTTTCATCAAGATATACTTGTAAACTACTTAGGAATGATGTTTTTCTGTCTTCACTTGTATAATGTTTTTCTTTGGTAAATTTTGAGTTTTTGATTGTTATACACTGTACTAATATTAAGAGTTATATTTTTAAGTCCGATCATTACAGCATCACAGGCATGTATAAGTTCTCATTTTGTGATTCTATTGTTTAATAAGTGCAATAAAGACGTGCTAATATGTGTCGCTTTCAGCTTCTTGCAGAAGCTTGGAAGCAAGTTTTCGGTTCGCCGAAAGGCAATGAGGTTTTTAGCGTGGATCAACTGAAGCCTGAAGCAATCAGCACACCCAGGTTGATCGAGATAAATGACAACGAAGTCCCTGAGTGGGCCCAGATACTGGAACCTGTCAAAAAACTCCCCACCAATGTCGGAGCCAGAATCAGGAGGTTGGTGAATCAAGCTTTGGAGCTAAATCCTCCGGAATGGGCGAAGAGGAGATTGGAGCACTCAATAAGCAGGGAGGTTTACAAGGGCAACGCATCGGGTCCCACAAAGGTCAACTCTCTATTTTTGATTTAATATTTTCTTCCGAGGCACGCTTGAGTACATACAGGAAAGAAAGTGTGTATGAGGGTTTTGTACGTATTAGTACAAAGCATGAGTTGGTTTTATTTGCACACTGAAATGCACTCGGGTTATTTTGCCTCCGTAAAAATATGTACAAAATATGCCTGGAAAAACATAGAAGTAGTTCATAGGAGCCTAATTTGTTTCTTCTCCCTCTTGATCTAAACAATAGAATTGTTGACAATATAAAGTTCTTAAAAATGAAAAGTGGATAATGTCATTTATAGATTCACTATTTTATTATATTGATGCTATATTGTAATTAGGTGAAGTGTCATCGATTTTTAAATGAATTTAAATTCTAAATGCGTACCCTTTATAGATTTTGATGCTTAGCTTTGTGTACAGAGAGCGGTTGTTGCTGTACTAGGGGAAATCACCAGCACAGAAATGCCGTTGCAGCCAAAACCTTTGAAGAGAGATACCTCGGCGGGTGTCCGGACTTTCTCCGATTTGATCATGAAACAGTGCCGCATTGTGTTGAGACGAGCTGCAGCTGAAGATGAGGAGAAGGTTTTCTGTAATCTATTGGGAAAAACTCTGAATCCAGATGACGAGGGGCTTCTGGGATCTCCCGCCACTGTCTCTCGTCCTCTAGATTTCAGAGTGATAGATTTCAGATTGGCTGCGGGTGTTTATGCTGGTTCACATGAAGCTTTCCTTGAGGATGTCTGTGAGGTAATTTTTCTTTTCCTTTATCTATATAATGTGGAACTTTATTATGAGTTGCTAGAGGGGGTAAACATGTATTACATGACTCTGAAATAATTATTTCATATTCGGAAAATGATAACAAAAAATATTTCTTTTGCCAAGTGCCCTCACTTAGCTTTCTAATAGTTTTGATTGGGACATGATCTGAAATCCATCAAACTTTGCCAATCATGAATAGTTTGCGAAGTTTGATAACTTTTTCATTTATTCTTCCTTCCCCTCCCTCGTAGGGATGACGTGGACGGCGTTGTTTCAAAATGCATGTAATCTAACTATCCAACTACTCTTTGAAAAGTACCGACTCTATAAAGTGTTTCATACACTGTTCATTCCAAAAATATTCTTTACCTTTTAGCTTTATAGCAAAATCTATCATGTCCAAAATTGTAATTTAACTAATATTAATTTCATATTTTTTATTAATAGATAATACTATCTATTTAGAAATTTAAGTTGATGATTGTCAAATTAACAAAAGATAAATTTAAATAGATTACAATAATATCGATCATATTTTTAAAAGATAATATTACTATATCTTTAGGTTTTTAAGTTAGTGATTATTAAATTAATAAAAGATAGATTTAAATAAATTATAATACTAAGAAATATATTCAATACTTGTTTAATTATCTCACCCACGGTATATTATCTTTAATATATATTTGAGACATGTTAATTATTTTAGAATTTAACTCTTACTTTTATGTGAAAACTTATGCCTATATAATTGGGGGAGTCTCGATTGATTTATACAACTGCACAAAAAAATTAAATATATTTCACAAGCCCTACATCTACAACTTAGAAATCTAATTTTAGTTCTAAGATTGCTTGATCAAAATATCAACTAATTATTTTCTATACATTAATAAAACCAACATTACAATTCATATTGGTTAAGAATATAAGTATGAAACAATCTCATTATATCTTTAAGGGAGTAATTTTTCAAAAATTAGTTATTATCATATTTTTAAATAAAAAGAAGAAGTGTTGTTATGTTTCAACTCAATTAAAATGACACACATCACGTGATCTTAATCAATTCTTTAATCTTAATATAATTTATGTAAATGCATATGATATTTGATTCATATATATTCTAATTAAATATTAAATTTTGTTTATAATAAAGTTTGTCTTATAATATTTTTTTTTGAAGGGTTGTCTTATAGTGCATATCAAAGATAAAAAAAAAAAAAAAATTCTTTTATGAAAGAAAATAATAATGTAATAATGTCTTCTATATGCACAATATAATTTGAGTAATTTTTAATTGAACTTTTTTTATAATCAGTGAAAAGTTCAATATGATTGTAAAATATATTATATGGTGATTTATTTTTCAGTCAACTATTTATGTTGGTCTTGTATCTTATTCGGTAATATTTACAACCTTTTTTATTTTTAGTAAAAAATATCCAAAATATTTTTTTTTAATTTTATCTTTTATGTTAGTATATAATAATTTTGTTTCATAGAAACTTTTGGTAAATTCATGTGGAAAGCACGTGCTAGTTGTATTAAAAAGTATCAAAATTGTCTATTTTCCTGGGCTGTAGATGTTTTGTACTGTGGCAACAATATTTCTCTTGATGCTTCTGTTGGAATATGGATGAATTTTCTAAGCAACTGATTTTTGTGTTCTTTCATAGATGTGGAACAACATCCGCAGCATATATTCGGACCAATCTGATCTAGTTCAGCTGGTTGGAAAACTATCGCGGAAGTTCAAGGACATGTATGAGGAAGAGGTAGGTTCTGATACCCTACTATTTGTTTTCCATTATATATATATATATATATATATATGGTTTATGTATAAATGTGAAATAGTGATTAATTCACTTCGTCTCCAGGTCCTTTTGCTGGTGCAGAAACTTCCCGAGAATTCTGATTCTCTGTGCACAACTGATGAGGCCAAGAAAGAGATGGACGATCAGTTCGTAAAGGTGCTGGAGAGCTCACTACCGAAAGCTCCATGGGAGGATGGAATATGCAAAGTATGCGGAGTGGACAAAGACGACGACAATGTTTTGTTGTGTGATGGTTGTGATTCCGAGTATCACACCTATTGTCTAAACCCTCCACTTGCGAGAATTCCCGATGGAAATTGGTACTGTCCTTCCTGTGTTGCTGGCCGGTACAAGTCTCAAGGCTCACGTGGCGCTCAGGTCACTCGTTTCAAGAAGAAGAGAGTTCGGGGAGAGTTTACCCAGCAGTTGATGGAGACGCTATTGCAGTTGGCTCAGTCGATGGGGTCGAAGGAATATTGGAATTTTAACGTACAGGAGGTTAGCCTCCGTTCCCTTGTATAATTCTTGGCGTCTTTGATGGCATCTTATTCTTGAATTGTACTTTTTTTCCAACTGGGAGAAAATATATTTTGAAGATACTCTTTTTTAAGGAGCATAGTTGCATTTGGTCAAATACAAAGAGTTAGATATGAATAAGCAAAAATTTTATCCTTTTTCATACCCCTCACTACTTACTGATTCAACCCTTTTACTGCTGCAGAGAACTTTACTCTTCAAATTCTTATGTGACGAGACCTTAAACACAAGCACTCTCCGTGATCACCTGGACCACTGTGCCAGCATGTCAACTGATTTGCAGCAGAAGTTGCGTTTCCTTTCTACGGAATGGAAGAACCTAAAATCGAGAGAAGAGGTTCTCGGTTCCATTCTCAGGACATCTAATGCTACAGTTGGAGAATCAGTTACTGATGGTTCGGCTCAAGGGTGTTCGGGTGATTCCAAGCCAGCAGGGCAGCAAGTAGAGGATGGCTCGTTGAATGACTCTAACACTTGCTCGGAACGACCTCAACAGACTTCTGTGAAAAAATCTCCAGTGGGTAAGAGGAAGCAAAAGCGCAAGGGCCCCAGCACGAGTGGTCAAGTACAACAACAGCAAGCGAAAAGTCACGGACAAGAAGAACTGGCTGATACCACCAATGACCAAGATCTCGTGTCATCAAAGAAGAGTACAACTGTAATGGCTGAAAAAAATGATGGTGATTCTAGTACATTGCTAGCCAGTGAGAGTGATGTCGCCTCCCTAAAGGATGAGCTTTCTGCTCTACAAGGGGCGATTTCTGGTGTAGAATCGGAGCTGGAAAAGATGTCTATTCGGAAAGAGTTTTTGGGAAGGGACTCAGCTGGTCGTATTTACTGGGGGTTTGGGAGGCCTGGTACTTGCTGGTTGTTGGTTGACAGGTCACTCGAAATTCCGAGTGAGGACTGTTGGAGTTTTGGTGGATCTGCTCAACTTGGTACGGGATATCCGCAAGCGAATCATGTTCCTACATCTGGATGGATATCGTACCAGAGCGATGGTGAAGCATCTGAAATCGTAGAGTGGCTGAGCTGTGGGGAACCGAGGGATAGGGAGTTGAGAGAGTCGATTTTGCAGTGGCAAAAGTGTAGAACAGAAGATGAAAATCTCTCTCAAAACGAGAAGGAACCATGTTCGAAGCTCCCTCAGAATGCTAGACCAGCAAGTTCTGATTTTCGGGTCACGAAAGCTGCGGGGATTTTGGAGAAGAGGTATGGACCTTGTTTGGGGTTGGATGTAGGTGAGATGTCGAAGAGGCAGGGACAGAAAGGTAAATTACCCCTTGAAGGTACAACATATCGTTGTGAATGCTTGGAGATCATCTGGCCCTCGAAACATCACTGCTGCTTATGCCATAAAACACACCCCACCAGTGAGGCATTAGAGAGACATTATGATGGGGATTGCATCAACAGGGCAGAAGAAGAGGCTCTCAAGGGAAAGAAGATCGTAGCGGAACCCTCAACTAAGAAGCGCCCGAATGAGAAAAGAGCCGGTAAAGGGTCAAAAGAAAAGAGTAAACTTGGCTTTACCAAGACTAAATCTCAGGACTCAGATTGTCCCCTTGACTTCAAGGAAATTAGTTCGAAGTTTGTCACGCAGAACTCTCTTCGGGAATTGGTACGGGGCATTGGACTTGTTGGATCTAGCGGGAACCCATCGTTTGTACCTGTGCCATCAGTTTATTTAGATGACCCTGCTTTAAGGTTGGCCACTATAAGTGAAGATAACTTCCTGAGTGGAACCGAATCCAAAGACTCTGATGATATGCCACACCGATCAAGAGAGGGGCCAAGCGGTTCGAACCATTTTCTGTGGAGTTTTGGAAATTACAGAGGGGCGGGTACTTCACAAGTTCAGATTCCGTATCATATGGGTGAAAGAGATGATTTCGAGGTTAGAAGGCATAGGGGTTCGACTGGAGGGGATAGCAGATGTGTAATACCTGAATCGTCCTTGAGACGATTAGTTTCTCGTGAGTCTGCTATTCTGGGGCAGCTGAGGATGAACTTGCTGGACATGGATGCTGCACTTCCCAACCAAGCTGTGAGGCTCTCAATGGTGCAGCCAGAGAGAAGAAGTGCTTGGCGTGCCTTCGTTAAGTCGGCAGGGTCGATTTATGAGGTCAGTCTAAATATCTCCTTACTGCTTTACATAAATTCTTAAAATGAGAAATTTTATAATCATTTTTAAATGGCCTTCTAGTTCTCTCGTAAAGTTTTTCTAAATTCTAGACTATGCAGACAAACAAATTATATTTTACTTCAGTTTCATTTTGAATATAACTCGTAAGCTTTTCAAACAAACTCGTATTTTAAGTGGCAGGACAGTTTAGATACTAAATTCTCTAGCTTGTGTTCGATTCAGCTATGTTCATATGTTTCTTGGTTCGAGTAATTAATGTAAATACATGTTGCGTTTCAGATGGTCCAAGCAACAATAGTGCTGGAGAACATGATTCAAGCCGACTACTTGAGACGGGAATGGTGGTATTGGTCATCTCTCACAGCTGCAGCAAACATTTCTACTCTTTCGGCCCTTGCTCTTCGCCTATCTACCCTCGACGCTGCAATCATGTATGATAAACCTCCACCTGCTTCTGATTCAGCTGAAGTATCTGAATCTGATATCAAGGAAAACGAGCTCACTCCTCCAAAACCGGACAAGGGGAAAGAAAAGGTCTCGCCTAGTAAACCAAGTGATTCGCCAAAGCGGAAAGGCAAGGCCAACAAGAGAAGGAAGGACTCGGGGAGCTGAGCTCGGGCGGATTTTCTTGTTGAGGTGAGAGTAAAAAGTTTTGAAAGTCTAAGGTTATGTATACAGCCTGTTGTATGCGTGTGTATGTATGTTTATATGTATGGTGAGGCTGTTGTACTTAGTTGTAAGAGAACTGTGTTCTGAGTAGTTGTAGCAGTAGCAGAGCTTCTCAGAATGGGAGAAGCTGTTTTTAATGTTGTAGTTTAAAAGAACCAGACTTGGATCTGTAAACAAATTGTATGTTGTATTACAGAAAAGGTGAACCTTTGAGCATAATCGCTCGGAATTTTCATAACAAGTTAACGAAGTGCTTGTCTGGCTCGAGCTTTTAAGCCTTTGTTTTTCCCGTTCTATTTGCTCGGCTCTCTTTCGTTGCCTAATACTATATACGCAAGAAAGAACTCATTATTCAGCTTTAAACTTCTGGTATATGAAAGACGTAGGTTATTTTATGTAAATATATGTTTCTTACCGAAGAGTTTCTGCATGAAACAGAAAGGAACACCGAAAAGAAAGGGAGGAAAAAACTATCAAATGCTCACCAAATTGTCAGAAGTGTCCAACAAATAGTGTTTCCCACGAGAAGTATTTACACAATTAGAAGAGCATATGAACGGATTAAACTGCTAGCCTATCATAACGTAATATTCAAAGATTACAAGCTGGCCCCGAAAAAACATATCCATGTAATACGAAAAATCTATGCAATGAAAATATTTTCCTCTCTTCGGCAGAACATATAAATGAGCGGAGACCGCTTACGTTTTCGGATCTGACATGTATCAAGAATTAGCCCTGTTTAGAAAGTCCAGTTTCTAACTTTTAAATTTCAAAGATGAGCGCTGCTCTCCACAACTTGAGCACAAATATTCGGCTTCATCGTCCAAAACACATTCAAGCCTATACAGCATTTCGATTGCTTTTAAATGCTCATGTGTGGTAGAAACGATATAGTTCACCAATGTGAGCTCTTCATCTCCTAAAAACTTCATTACCTTCTTCCAAATCCAAGATCTCATTCTATCATGCAGCTCATTCTGTGAAAAGCTAAACAAAACGAGGTGAGCTATTAATACTTGCACACAGATAACTGAATAACCTCCAGAAGACTCATAAAGAGGTCATATTGCATTCAATCCCCAAGTATCAAATGGCCCTGAAGCAACTGTTGGATGAAGAGGTTCCAGAGGCTG